>CAXKVX010000666.1:0-146091 GCA_964058865.1 Eleocharis quinqueflora | reverse complement strand
ACTCCTAGATTCTAAAATTTCTGTCTCAATGATATTTAATACGGTGCCTACTCCTGCTTTAGACTCGTTCAATATTTTCTGTCTCAAATTAAGATCGTTGATCCTCTCTTCGCTCTCTTTGCAAATCGCTATTTTCGGCATACTTAACGACTCCGAATGGATCGTCCTTCTCTTCCCCCCTCTGACCCGAGTCACAAATCACTATCAGTTCGAAGCCTCAAACCCTAACCCTAAGTGGCTAAGCCCAAACTTGCGAGTCGTGATTGTGCGTGCCTCGTCGAACCTCCGTAATTAGCATGTGGCGAGTCCCTCAAACTCTCCCACACTCGAATACTTCAATGCCAAAATAGATGCAAATTTCATAAATTTTCACATGAGATGCTAATTTTCATTCTAATCTTGTTTCAATTGTTAAATGTATCATAACACTTGTATATATGCTTCAGACCTTCAGTTGTTACTATTATACATACTTAGATATATGATTCACTTGTTATTATAAAATATTAATGCTAAAGAGAAATGACAAACAAGCAAATTTTCATCATTGAAAAGACTACCGATTGAAATATAATAAAAATAACAATACAATAAAAATCAACCAATTTAAGTACTACATGTGAAGTGATCCTTGCTCAACTTCATAAATAGCAAAAGGAATTTTGCTACACAACTTTGTCTATCTAACAAAAAATGTCATTTTGAGTTTTATTTCAATATGATCATATTGGTTCTAGACTTCTAGTTCAGTTTACCTAAGGTTAATCAATTGATATTACTTTAATTAATTTATTGTTTGATTATTAGCTGATATTTTTATTTTTAACCTTGTCAGTCGTTGTTTTAGTATGTCAGTATGAGAAATATGTTGAATTGAAAGAAGATACAAAACACATTGTCAAAAAATATTAGGGTATGCCGGCTCGATTTAACGTCATCGATTTGATTTAATTTTGTAGGTGTTATTATATTATAGTTATATTTAATTTTCTAATATTTAAGAAAAATTAGTTCTATGTCACTATAAAACTTGAAAATCGTCAAAATGTCATTCAGAAAAAATTATCAAAATGTTATTATCGGCACTCGATTTCTATACAAAAAAGTGACTGATAGTGACATTTTGACAAACAAAAAATTTCTGAGTGACATTTTGATAATTTTTAAGTTTTATAGTGAACAAAAAACAAATGCCTTCTAAATAGTGCCTACCCCTGATCATAATCCTGGATCCGCCACTGTGCATGGCCTAGTACTCGAGTGTCCTCTGGTAAGCCGAGAGAGAGAGGTAGCGTAAGGTTTTCAAAGGCATTAATGGTGAGTGGCTTTCGAAGGGACGGGACAAGACAGAAAATAGAGGGACACGAGTGCAAGCTAGAGAGAGAAGAGCGGTTTAAGGACGAAAAGATAGAAGAGAGCGAAGCGACGGGCGAGGCAGACGAGGCAAGCATGAAATCCAGATAAATATCTCGATTACATTATGAAATTCGATTTCATATTAATTTCAAAATTAAACTAGACAAATCCAGTAAATGAAGAGCGTCAGTGAAAATAATTGAGCTGTTTATATATGTATCAATAGTTGACATCAACTTGAGTATTTTCATAACATTTTCCTTTTTGTTTACTGTTTACAAACTATACTACGAACCGAAACAGGATCGGAGTGCTAGATTGTTTAGTAGAGTCGATAATTATTTTTGGAGAATTGTAATTCTGACTGGCTCTGTATTGTAGTTCTTTGTTTAGAAAAAAAAATGTTACATAAAGTAATATTAGGCTCTTTATGCGTCCAGAGGCGCATTCTGGGAGGAACAAAAAATAAGTTTTTTTCAGGGGTGGGTTGGTATTGTAGTTCTTTATTCATGAAAATCGATTTTGAATCGGCTGGAGGTTCAAACGGTTGAATTTTTTTAATGAAATAAAGCCAAAATATTCACATTTTTTTTGTAGAATATATTGGTATATATCTTGACCAAATTTATTGAGATTTTGACTCTTGATTAAATCTCAAAAATTATATTTTATTATTTAATAATATGGCAATCTTATTATTTGCCTATATTATGTATTAAATAGCATTTTCATTCACATAAATACTTCATAAAATTCTTGAAAAATATTCTTGAGCCTTTATTTGACTTGTCTTGAATCTTGGTGAGGTTTTGGCCATTTGATAGATAAGACCCTGGTTTCTTCCAAAACTAAATTAGTCTTTATTTGATGTCCTTGTATGCTTGAATCATGACTTTGATGCTTATTTTATTTTCTTTTTATTTGTATGCTAATAATTGTTACATTTGAAGGTGCCAACAATCATATATTTACTTCCTTAATTGCAGTTATTTCTTACTTTGGAGATCAAAATATTTGTCGCCTATATAAATGATCCCCTATCATTTGTAAGAATCATCAACTTCTGAATACAATTAGTTTCTCTTAGAATTCACATAATTCTCTTTGCTACTAAGCAATTCCTCTTATGTGTTTGATTTTTCATTAAACCATTTATTTCAGTTCGTCATCGCCGAGTTGTGAGTCGCCAGAGAGCGTCAATCCACAACCACAAAAAGGATATACCAAAGGTTAAAAAACACATTTACCAATAATTATGCAGCCGTTGTTGTATGAGGGGTTGCTAAATCGTATATAAAATCGTTGGCAAATGGATGTTGTCTTAGAAAAAGAAGTAATTTAATATTCGAGATACGACAACGATTATTTATTAAATAATCTTTGATGTATCCCCCCACATGTCCATGTCTGAATTGTAAGAATTTTTTTTAAAAATATTATCAACGGTTATTATATATTTAATAATAACTGTTGTTAAATCTTTTATTTTTTTGCAGTACATTTTCATGTTAAGATTTGAATTCTATATACATAAAAATAACATTATTCTAAAATTAAACTAAAAAATATACAAAAAATTACATGTATATACTAAAATACACTAAAAATTATAAATACATACATACATCAATATACCAAAACTAAATCTAAAGGTAAACTAAAACTAAAGCAAAAACTAAAACTAAAAATATATTTCTTCTTCTTCTCCTTGTGTTTTCTTCTTCTTCTTCTTCTTCTTTTTGTTCAAAGTTTCAAATGTGTAGAAATGAGAGAGAAAGAGTATGAATATTTGAATTGATGAGAAAAAGTAGAGGAATTTGGAGCGTTAGATGTAGTGAATGAACGATGTGATTGATACAAATTAGCGATCCGCAAAAACTAAATGGTAAAATCTTATTGGTCTGAACCTATGACAACAGTTATTTATTAAGAATCGTGAGAGAATATTTTTTAAGAAAATTTAAGGAAAAATAGAACAAAAAACTTAAAAGTGAGATTTAGAGGCTTAGAAGCGTTTTTTGGGATCTAAACAACGTCGTTACGGGCTTATACTCGCGAATCAAAGTTGCGAATTAGAAGTTACGCTTGTTCGAAGATCAAACGTTATTTTGTGCTTGTTTTTTTGTCAAAATGCTATTGATCTGTTTTAACAGTCATGGACTGTGCATGGGTATACAAAAAAAATCTTTGAAAATAAACCAACGGCTATTTTAGAAAATGTCTGCGTATGTGGACCTACGACAACAGTTATTTTAAAAATCGTTGCCTTAAAATTTTGCCAAAAAAAAATTAAATCCTGAAAAAAGGCAACCATTATTTTAAATAACAGTTGTCGTAGCTCCATCTACAACAACGGTGTTTTTAAAATAACTATTATCTTATCTTTTCAATTTTTTTCACTTGTACCAACGTTGTTTTACAAAATCACTTTTGACGGTTATTTTATGTGTGTTGTTAAATCTCTATCTCACATTTATATAATTAGTATTATTGGTTTCGCTTCTTACGCAAACTTCTTTCTTTGTCGATTACAGAATTTTCAATAAATTAGTTGTTAAGTATTGTCGGACATGTTATTAAACTTGTTTTCCTTTGTTACCCATCTTTTTTGTTTATTGTTTACAAACTATACTACGAAGCGAAACTAGATCGGAGTGCTGGATTGTTTAGTAGGAGTCTGTATTTGTTGTTATTCTTGGGATAACAGAACTCTGTTATATTTTGATCTGACAGTTTAGATTTTCAGGCAGATGAACGGACGGCTCAGATGGATTGCACGGGGCCCGATGTATTATATATTTTAACCGTTAGATAAAAAATAAACAGTCAGATCTAAGAATAACAGAACCTGTTATCCCCAGAATAACAGCAGATATGATTCTTGTTTAGTAGAGTCGATAATTATTTTTGGAGAAATATAATTCTGACTGGCTCTGTATTGTAGTTCTTTGTTTAGAAAAAAAAATGTTACATAAAGTAATATTAGGCTCTTTATGCGTCCATAGGCGCATTCTAGGAGGAAGAAAAAATAAGTTTTTTCAGGGGTGGGTTGGTATTACCTCTTCTTTTAGAATTAATTGAAAAAGTAATTTTGAAAACAAACCGACTGAAATATTAGGGGAATTAAGTAAAAGAGAGTAATGAAAAATAAAATAAACTTTTTTTCAAGTATTGAGGATTGTTTGGGAGAAGAGTAGAAGACATAAATAGTTCTTCTTCTCATATTTTTTTTATTTTTTTCTCTCTCACCCCATTTTCTCTTCTTCCCAATATTGTTATCAAACAAAAATATAATAAAGTATAAGAGATTTTCTTCTAATAATTACTAATTATTTACTTAGTTCCGAATAAAACTAATGTCCTAAACGGCTAAAATGAAGCAAATGAGTGGAGTTAGAAAGGACAAAGCGAGTCTAGTTTTTTATTTTATTTTTCTCTTTATGTTTGACATACCATGTGGTCACTTGGACAAATCATGTCGAATTCGGAGGCAAGCGATAAGCACTCGTCTAATAGGACCGGCATTAAATACAATACATATTAGGTGAGAGTACTTTTTATTCATACAATACATATTAGGTGAGAATACTTTTTATTCATATTTATTTTTAAATTAGTGTTACTCTTTCTCATGTTGCATATATTTCGAGATGCATCGAATGATCATCACGTTGCGCAACACTGTTGTGACAAAATTTGTACGGGTTAATTCGATTTGCGTTCGCTCGTCTCTGTTGCTCGCTCGAATCAGTCCGTGGATTCAATCTGTACCCGCTCTTACTTTTTCCACGGGCGAGTTTCATACGGATTTGGGTCGCCCTTCGAAATTTCATCTGTGATAACTCATCCCCAACCTGCCTGCGCCCGTGTCTGTGACCCATAACTCGCCCCAACTTGTCTCGACTCGCACCAATCCGTCCCAACCCACCCCAACCTGTCCCAATCCACCTCAATTCGTCCCAACCCGCCCCCAAGCGGCATCAACCAGCCACAATCTGCCTCAACCCGTGACCCACCCGCACTCGCCCTGTCCCGACCTGTCTCGCCCAACCCGACAGGTCAATGGGCGGGTTTGAGTCATCACCCCAAATTCAATCTGTCCCAACCCGCCCCGTTTAACCCGTCCCACCCGTGCACCCGTACTCGAGCATCCCGCGCCCGTGCCCGCCCGTTTGGTCAACACTACGCAACACAATGCTACAGAGTAAGTGATCTCATTTGCAAGAAATAAGTATGAACTATTAATTTTTTTATTGAAATTTTTGGTTTTGACAATGAGCCGGTAGGTCCAAACCTGACGGATTCAACATGTTGGCGGGTCGGATTTGGACGGTTCGAACTTTTTTTCCCGGTCATAACTCATCTAAGGTCTATGAGTTGGCGAACCGACGAACTTTGGCCGAGTTAGAGGTGGTCTCGTCCGGATTGGGTTGACCGATTTGTCGGGTTGTCCGATTGGTCAAATTTTCAGATTTTTTATTTTTGAATTTTGAAGGATTTTGAGCATGTTAGGAAGGGTTATTCTCGAGTTAAGGAAGAATTAAGGAAAGGTTATCACAAATTAGAAGGAGTTTAGGTTGGGTTAGAGGGGGTTAAAGGCGGGTTAGAGAGGTTATACCCTGGTTATGGTGAATTTTGGGTCGGATTATGACATGTTTGACGGGTCGAGTCGGGTATTTCTCGGATTATGACGAGTCTTTCTCGGATCAGGTTTATCTTGGAGTTTTTTAAAGACTTCGACCGTTACTTGTCTTTGTTTAGATTTCGAAATAGTGCAAAATGTTGCTATTCCACTAAATCCACCAATATATGGTACAACGGTTGAGCAATTGTAGAATAACAATTAGTATTTCAGAGTGTTGTATTATATTTTGTAATTAACAATATTTTAGTATAATATATCATCTTGTTTATTATTTAATTTTATTATTTCTGCAAATAACACATATTATTTTATTATTATTTATTATTATTCTTATTTATCATTATTATTATTTATTATTATTTTTATTAGTATTATAATATTTCATCATTATTATTATTATTATTTATTATTATTATTTTTTATTAGTATTATAATATTTCATTATTATTATTATTATTTATTATTATTATTTTATTATTATTTATGATTATTATTAATTTTATTAGTACTATAATATTTCATCATTATTATTATTATTTTATTATTATTTATTATTATTCTTATTTACTATTTCTTTATTAATTTTATAATATTTTGTCATTATTATCATAATTATCAACACTTTAACTATTCCAAATGAAAAGTGTTAAACAACACTAAATAGTAAAAATAATCAAGATACTACTTTTCTACCATTCTTTCAAAATGACACATTCTAAAAACTATTTTATTTTTATCATTATTCTAGTGATATTTCTTGATTTGCCTAACAAATCTTAGCGTCTTATATAGTTGAAAGGACAAAACAAGTCTAGTTTTCCCGATTTTTTAATAATAAAAATTAAATTAATTAATTAAATTTAAACAAAAGATTATTTGAAAAACTTTAAAAATTGAAAAGATCGGTATTGGCAATACTGGCATTTTGGCAAAAAACAAAAGGCCAGGGTTGGCAACTTTTTCTTTGATTTTTTTATGAATAAAAATAATATTAATTTAATTGATGAGTTAGATTATATTTAGGCAAGTTATCGAGGTGTAGGTATTAGAGTCAATTTCCATCCCGTCGAGTCTGATTTTCGATCGGAGAAACAAACAATTCAAAATAACTTCAGACGCAAACTCATAATAAAAATGATTAATTAAGACATAAGTTGAATATGGAGTCAAATTTGAGATGCACATTATTCTGATCTCAAATCAGACTCAACGGAATGGTAGCAGGCTCAGATATCTACAAGTCGATGGCTTGCGACGAAAAAAATTAATTACGATCCCGACGAGCGTAGCTGAAGTTGTTACAAAAAATATTAAGTATGATTAGCATTTTTTTCCTACAAACTTCAGCTGCGCTCGTCGATACCGTAATTAGCCTTTTTTATTGTGGCAAGTCATCAAGTTGTAGATATTCGACTTTATTTCATAACGTCGAGTCTGATTTGCTATTAGAGAAACGAGCAATTCAAAAATAATTCAGATGCAAACTCATGATAAAAATGACTAAATATGATATAAGTTGGAGATTGAGTCAAATTTGATATGCACATTCCTCCAACTGCAAATCAAACTCGACGCGATGGAAGTAGACTCAGATATCTACAAGACGATGGCTTGCAATAATAAAAAAGTAAATTACGATTCCGAAACTTCAACTACACTCGTCGGTACTGTAATTAATTTTTTTATCGTTACAAGTCATCGAGCTGTAGATATCCAAGTGTCCTTCCACCTCGTCGAGTCTGGTTTGCGATCAGAGAAACATATGATTCAAAATTGAGTCTGACGCAAACTCGTGATAAAAATTACTAATTAAGACATAAGTTGAAAATGGAGCCAAATTTGATATGCACATTCCTACAATCGCAAATCAGACTCGACATGATGGAAGTAGACTCAAATATTTACAGCTTGATAACTTGTGACGATAAAAAAAAACTTAACTACGGTCTCGACGAGCACAACTGAAGTTGATACAAAAACTTACCTATACAACCCAACTCATAAATTAAAATATTAATATTTTTATAATAAAATACTTAGTACAAGTTGAATTATTTATTTTTATAACTGGCCTGAAAAATAAAGAATACCATTTATAACCTTGGTATCAAATATTTGACAAGAATGACTTTATTTTTAAAGGTTCACGTTCGCATGTTAACATCTAGACGCATGTGTTGCAGAGATGCATAGAATTTTATTTTGTTCTGTTTGAATTTCTAAGTGCCATCCGAATGCTTGAATCTAAATAATGTCTTAACGTAAATTATAAAATACCATTATTATAGTCAACATTTGAATTTCGGGTCATAGATGTTATTTTTTTAGGTTTGTTATAGAAATAATTCATATTCAAATAAAAAATCAAATGGACGGTATTCGCAATAACGTCCATTTAGTTTTTTTGCTAGACGGCAACATCGACCTTTTCTATATTTCGAATTTTTTAAATACTCTTTCTGTTTTAAAATAATATATTTATTTGATTTCTAATAATAAAAAAATCGGCTAGTTTTCTATTTTATTTTTCTCCTTGATGTTTGACATATCATGTGGTCATTTGGACAAATCCTCTCGAATTTTGAGGCAACGGATAAGCACATGAATATTAATGATAGTATGAAGGAACAAACTCTCGTAACTTGTCTGATAGGACTGGCATTAAATACAACTAGATATTAGGTGAGAGTACCTTTTTATTCATATTTGTTTTTAAATTAGTGTTACTCTTTCTCATGTTGCATATATTTCGAGAAGCATGGAATGATCATCACGTTGCACAACACAATACTACACATTTAGTGATCTTGTTTGCACCGATTTTTTTAATAATGTAAATTAAATTAATTAATTATATTAAAACAAAAAAGTATTACTTAAAAAAACTTCAGAAATAGAAACGGACGGAGTTGCGAACACCGACCAATTGAAAAAACTAATTAGACGGTGTTGACAACACCGTCCAATTCACATTTTGATTCGGAAAATTTCGAACTCAACACACTGGATTAGAGTGAATTTTTGTTACTAAAAATATTAATATTTTAATATATGAGTTGGGTTGTATTTAGATATTTTTTATAACAACTTTTGTTGCTCTTATCATGACCGTAATTAGTTTTTTTATCGTTGGAAGCCATCGAGCTGTAGGTATTCGAGTCTAGTCTGATTTGCGATCGGAGAAACGAGAGATTCAAAATTGATTCCGACGCAAACTCGAGATTAAATTACTAATTAAAACATAAGTTGAAGATGTAGTCAAATATGACATGCACCTTTCTTTGATCGCAAATTAGACTCGACGCAATAGAAGTAGACTCGAATATCTATAGCTCGATGGTTTGTGACGTTAAAAAAAACTAATTATAGTCCAGACGAGCTTGGCCGAAGTTGCTACAAAAAAATGTTAAGTATGATTAGTGTTTTTAGGTAAATTTTTATAGCAACTTCGACTACGTTCGTCGGGACTGTACTTAGTTTTTTTTACATCGCAAGTCATCTAGTTGTAGATATCAGAGTCTACTTCCACCGCGTCGAGTCTGATTTACCATCGGAGAAATGAGCAATTCAAAATTGAATCTCACGCAAACTCGTGATAAAAATTACTGTAGCAACTTCAGCCAAGCTCGTCGGGACTATAATTACTTTTTTTTTAACGTCACAAGTCATCGAGCTGTAGATATATGAGTCTACTTCCATCGCATTGAGTTTGATTTGGGGTCGGAGGAATGCGGATCTCAAATTTGGCTTCATCTTCAACTTATGTCTTAATTAGTAATTTTTATGATGAGTTTGTGTCAAATTAAATTTTGAATCGCTCGTTTCTCCGGTCGCAAATCAGACTCGACGCGGTAGAAGTAGAATCAGATATCTACAGCTCGATTACTTGTGACGATAAAAAAACTTATTATGGTGCCGACAAGCATAGCTGAAGTGTTACAAAAAAATACCTAAATACAACCCAACTCATGAATTAAATTAGTAATATTTTTTAATAATAAATATTCATGTACAAAAGGTTGAATTATTTTTATACTGACCTGAAAATATAAAGAATAACATATATAACTCTGAATTCAAATCTTTGACAATAATGACTCTATTTTTAAACTTTTCATTCGCAAGTTAATATCTAGACGCATTCGTTCAGAGGTACTAAGAATTTCATTTTGTTTTGTTTGAATTTCTATGTGTCGTCTTAACATAAATTATAAAATATGATCATTATCATCAAAGATTTGAATTCAAGGTCATAGACGTTATTCTTAATTTTTCAGGTTAGTTATATAAATAATTCATATTCACTTAAAAATGAAACGGACGGTATTGCATTTCATCTTTTTTCTAAACGGTGTACAAAATCAGCTTTTTTATTTTTGGAATTTCCGAAATACTTTTTATGTTTAAAATAATTTATTTATTTAATTTCTAATAATAAAAAATTGGATATTCTTTTGCATATCATTTGCCTCGGATTTCGATGTCATATGACCACACTACATGTCTGACATCAAGAAAAAGAAAGCAGCTATAACTGACTTTGTACTTGCCTACGGGCTTTTCCTCAAAAAAAAAAAAACTGACTTTGTACTTCCAAATAAATGAATTCTTTTTTCTAATTCTTAAAAAACCTACATCTACAATTCTGATTTTAAAAATTTAATAGTCATAATTTTATTTATCTACGTTAAACGTGCACACTAAACACATTTGTCACAATATAAAATCAAATGGCAAAATATTTCAGTATGATGCAAATTTCCAAATCAATGTTCACATCTGAACACACTGCATCTAAATGTTTAGATAACGTTGTGAACTCTACATTTGAATGCACGTTCAAACGATGCATTCAGACGTGAATGCAGATTTCAAATTACTTGGTAAGTTTTTTTATTTTCTCAACTCGAGTGACTTCGATTTTAAATGCATCGTCTAGAAATACATCTGCACGTGAACGCGGAAAAATATGATCATGCCTATCAATTTTTTTAAATCAGGATCATAAATGTAATTCTTATTTTTTTTCAGGATCAAACAAAAAAAAGATCCAAATAAATAAGACCTACGACAAAAGGAATTCATATGTTGTATTACTAATGTACTATAAATACTTTACGTTAAGATCTGAAATTTTATGGAATCTCGAAATTTGTAAGTATCAATTAAAGACCTGAATTATTTATTGAATTTCGACATTGGTGCGTATCAATTTTAAGATTTAATGAATAATACAAATTTTGTATAATATTTATAGTACTACAGTAGACATTTGGATTTCGCCAAAAGGGAAATCAAATCTGTTGAGGTGCAGGATCCATATAGCACACAGTTATGAGTCGTTGGATTCTATTTTGTCTGCTTTGAGATTTGTGCACAAATTTGCATTCCTGAATCATATTATGGCACTACTACAGAAAGATGCTTTAATACGCCATTTTATATATGCTCTACAAAACAATTGCTACTAAAGGACCAATGTCAATTTCAAAATTCAGTTTATACCTTTAATAACGAACCTATACTGAAATCAGATATAAAAGATGCATGAAAAGCAGCGCAGAAGGTTTAATAGCGGGTGCCTAAAAGCCCAGATATAAAAGATAATTTTAATAGCGTGTGTCCAATACATCCAATATAAAAGCAAGATTTTTAGTAGTGGGCGGGAAAAAAGACCCGCCATAAAATATATTAATACCACGACTTTTGAAGCACCCGATATTAAAGCTTTTAATAATTATTGCTGCCAAGCAACGGTTAAAAAAGTTTTGAACAAATATAAATGGTAGTCCACGTATCACTCATTTTTCTCAATCCAATCGTTCACTCTTCTCAATTCAACGCTCCAAACAAACACAATTTTTTTACGAATCAAACTCGCCCTTTTCTTCCCACAGTTTTCTTTCTATATAAAAGACATGACCTCTCTCTCATCCTTCCTTCTTCCCACAAAATTATTTCCTTATTTTTCTTTCTCTGTAAAATTAGATTGTTTGATTGGATCCAAGTTTACAAACTTAAAAAAATAATATCTTAGACCATTTTTAGAAGAAATTATAAGATCATAGATCATTTTTAGAAAAAAATAACTTTATTTTTTGGACGGAAATGAGGATCTGTCCCAATAGTATTTGCAAATAAGTTCTTTTTAGTGGACTTACAACTGAAAATACATATTTGCAAAAAAATATATTTTATAAAAAAGACATTTATGCAAAAAATATTTGTAAAATCTGTCACCTCGCAATGAATGCCTATCATCGTGACAACTGTAAATTTTTTAACACTTTTTATAGCGGTTGATAGACACCATCCGCTATAAAAGAGGACTTTCAATATCAATTATTTGGCACAATTCGCTGTAAAAGAGGACTTTTAATATCAATTATTTCGCAATGAATGCATATCATCGTGACATTTAATACTTTTTGCTTAAATCATTTAACAACCCTCTCTATAACACACCCACTCTCCGATATCAAATATCTTATTCAACCGATATTAAAAGTGATTTTGTAATAGGGAGCTGATATATCGATACCTTCAGTGATACCAACAGGACTGATCCAGTTAAATTCAGTTTGCATTTTTTTTTTATGATGTATGTTGTTTTTTGTATTATGCATATAATTGATCGGACGCTCCACTGAAAACGAATGTCGCTACGCTCACCGACGCGGATCGCTACGCTCATCGATGCGGACTGGACGAATCCAGTTACATTTTTTTTGAAAAGTTGTTCTAGTTATTATGCATGTTGTTTTTGTTATTGTGCATATTATTTTTTGTTATTATGCAAATAAATAACATGCAAATAATACAAATAACATGCATAATAATAAAAATATCATGCATAATAACGAAAAATAATAAATCATAAGTATAACAAAAAATATAATGAACTTAGCATATAAATCATAAGTATTTGACTGTTATTCATGTTTTTAGATGCACAATAACAAAAACAAAATGCATAATATCGAAAACAATATGCATCATAAGTAAAACAATTTTTCATAATAAATCATAAATAGAACAAAAAACATATTGAACTTAGCATATAAATCATAAGTATTTAACTGTTATGCATGTTATAAGATGTATAATAACGAAAACAACATGCTAATAATAACGAAAACAATATGCATCATAAGTAAAACAAATTTTCGTCGAAACTCAACTGGACGTGTCTAGTTGATATCGCTGACGGTATCGAAGTTGAGATTCACGAAACATTTTCCTATGTAATAATGTGGTCGGTCGATCTGTATAACGCAGCGATTCTGAACTGTCAGATGTATGCTGCGCTACTGCCGATAAAGATCTGCCAAAATAAGAGGGAAGGAAATATTCATTCATTTGCTTCATGGACCTCTTTCCTTCTTAGTTGCTCCTAAATCGTGCCTCTAGACGCAGAAAGCGCCTAATAATATTACTTTATGTAACATATTGTTTCTAAATAAAGAACTACAGCACAAAGCAGGTCAGAATATAAAGTCTAGTTATTGGTAGACAAAAATTAATTAGGAGAATGCAAATTTCGTCCAATATTGAAATATCATCATAATAATAATAATAATAATAATAAAATATATATTACAAAACACATATATGAAATCGTGCTAAAATAATTTATAAATCATCAAATTGCATAAGCGTGTATCTTCAGATACATAATGCAAATGATCCATTTAATCGTTGAATATTTTCTTCATACTAATATTTATTTATATAAGACAATTTTACAACTTTTAGAATTTTAATTGCTTTATCGAATGTGTGGAAAAATCTTTAAATCGAAGATTTGTAAATTGTTGACGTTAATAGTTATTTAATTTCATTTGTCATCAAACTTGCTTTTTAAAAAATTAAGTTAGATTATGATTTTTCCATTGCAGATTTGCAGGTGCTTCAGGTTTTCAAAATCATTGTGATAATGGGCGAGGCTATGATACGTTACAAAGCATCAAACATGTGGTACTTCGTTTTCGTATATCAAATTTCAAAGTCTAAACGGTTGATCCAAATTGTTGAACTTCATCTTCATATAAAAACTTTTTGGACGACTTTGATATTTTTTTTAACTATTTTTAAAGATAGTGAAAATTGTTTAAAAGAACGTTTTCATAATCATTTGATATGAATGATTTTCTACATCTCTAAAAAATATTAAAACAATCTAAATAATGTAAAATTTGATCTCGAAGGAGATTTTAATATTAAGATCAAGTTCAATGATTTTATCGGACGTTCAGACTTTGAAATTTGATATACAGAGGTGAATTATTATATGTTTGGTGTTTTGCAGAGTACCATAGCACCACCCTTATTTCAAACTTGTTAATAGAAACACACGAGTTATTATATTTTTTATTTTGCTATGCTCTTTAGTGTGAAAATTGATTAGCTTTTTTAATAAATTGCTAGGTAAAAACTTTACTAAATTCACACAGCTTATTGTTATTTTATTGTGATTTGCAAAACATGTGCTTTGTAATTTTAAACCGTTGAACTTGTTGTCAAGACTATTTTATTTACAAAATTCCAAAATTCAAAAATCTAAAATCACAAATCAAATACTTCATAAATTACAATAACCCACCTTTTGTTTAATAATTATTTGTTCTACAAGAAGTCATAATTAGATGCTCTTTTAATTTATTTATTCACAAATCCCTAGGAAAGAGTAATTTATTGAAATCCATAACTGTAATTAATGAAAATTTCTGAACTTTACGATCATAATAATAGGTTCAAGCTTCATTAATAAACTTGATGGTTAATGACACTTTTCAAGTAATTATTGGCTGAAGGGCATGATGGACAGCAAAATCGAGATTCCGTTCCTGACTACATACGGGAACGGGATCTGGTGTTGCGGGACGGTATATGACAGCATCTGGACCGTCCGATTTTAACTAATTGCATCAAAATTTGTGCCAAAGTATAAAGACATTTCTGATTTTTATCTCTGACGGTCGACCGCGAAATTGATGATCGATCAGAACCGTCCATTTACTATAGCGCATCCGAATTCTACGTACAGATGCAGGAAACCCGGTGTAGCATTAATTTGATTTTTGCAAGTTCTGCAACTAACTACCGTTTCGAAGTAAAATATAAATGAAATCCAATCAGCATCATCTCGATTCTTAGATTTTGCAATTCTTGGGATGCGCAATAATACTTAATACTTGCATCTTAACTTGGAAAAATATTATGCCCTACCTTTGAAATAAATTTTGCTTTACCGTAGAATTGTGTTTTGCGAAAAAAATAGATATCTTGATTTTTCTATCTCGTATTTGAGCAAATAAAAAAGAAAAGGTAGAACAGATTAACAATCAGTACAAAATAAATATTCAAGTGAGTTTTTCGGATTGAGCTCTTTGTGGAATTTCAAAGTTTTCGTAATCTCACTTTTGTTTGATTATTCTTTTACAAAGTTGACATGATCTAATATAATAATACATCTTAGAAGAATTCGCCGTACTACACTTGTGTAATAAAAATGCATAAATATTTGTAAAAGGTTGAAAATATAAATGAAAAACAATTGTGTTATATTTTCAACTTAAATTGAGTGGTTCTTGCTTAGTGATGTATCAAAATTTTAATTGCATTAGTCTTATCTCTTCAAACTTATGTTTATTACATCAAATTTCCATTAAATTCAAAGCCTTGTTATCATCTAAATCTAAATTTTGCCGGTTGTTTCCCATGTCAGATCTGTATCAGATTTGGATGTATAAATTAAGGTTGAATTATATATATTATTCCAAAGCTTCGAAATTACATCCAAGTTATAGATAAGGTCTATTTCACAAGTTAAGCTCATAATGTGATAGTTTTTGTATTTTGAAGTATACATGACATTACATATTTAGAAGAACAAATATGTAATTTTACATTTATAGGGGTAAATTTTGAAAAAATTTCACAACTTAAAGATGCAAAGTTTTTTTTGTAAATTGTAAAAAATGACTGATACTAACCGCATACGATATACCCACATATTACATACATGCGTACTCTTTTAGAAGTGAACATAAATATATTGAATCTTTATATATGATAATTATTTGAATATACTTATACTTATTACTTCTTACCATGTATTTTTTGTATTTAATTATTTACAAATTTCAGAAAATTTACATAATTAATTGAGAAAACATATCAAATCATGTAGGATTCCAATATATGTTTCGCGAATTTTGCTCCTTTTGATTCAGGTTAAGACAACCTTTATCTCAATATAATCGAAATGTACAAGACTGCGTAAAACATATTATTTCAATATTTTATCTACATTTACTTTTTTAATATGTAAACATATTATTTTAAATAGTTTAGATGATATTTATATATTTTTTATATGTAATTGTGACGTGATCAAAATTATGCATATGCCGTTGTATGTATTTAGCAAACACTATAGACCTCATATTTTAATTTAAAAGAAGGAAGAAAAAAACCTTTCACTTCTCGAATTTGGAATCGAAATCGGATGTTTGACCGCCGACTCGAAATCGGATGAATTGCCAGAATCGGATCGGTAACTCGAATTTTTTGGTAGAAATCTTGTTTTGTAGCAAAAAACTAAGAAAAAAATCGATAAAAATAATTTGTAAAAAAATAATGTTAATTATGACAATATTGAACTCACACATGTAAAAAGTATATAAAAATATATTTAAAAAATGTCGCTGAAAAGGTATTGAAATGAAAGTGAAAAAATATCACACTATCTATATGAGTTTAATATGTTTGCATATGAAAAAAAACCTACATGAAAAAAATATATAAGAAAGAAACATAATCTGACTGTAGCCTAAACGAATATAAAAAAACCTACATTACCAACATTATTGGCTACTTTGTCTATTGATTGTAATTAATGCATACAGAAAAAAAGTATCACGTGTGGCTGCAGAGTGTAGAATAAAGAAACAAAGCTATTATCTCTATTAGCTGTAATTAATCCTTTTGACCGATTCCTCTCTCTCTATCGGCTCTCATCTCTTATCCTCTCTTTCCTCCTTTCTCTGCGATCTTTTTGAAACAATGGAGTTCTCTTTGACAGAAACAAACAACAGAAAATAAAGAAAAACTCGGCAAAGAATCAACTCAAACTCGGTTGACTCCTCAGGACTCGGTTCGGAATCGGCCGAGTTTCAAAACAATTATAACCACTGCTTCAAATTCAATACAGTCATTGTAGCGAACAGTAGCTGATGCACCATTAATTAGCCCCACAAATTTAGATGGCACTGTCAGCTGCCATTAGCATCGTGATAAAAAAGCTTGCTGATGCCGGCATCAAAAAAGCTTTAGAATTGTATGGTGTGAGTGATCGGGTCGAGCTCATGCAACAAGAGCTTGAGCTGATTAGAGGTGTTCTGAAAGATGCCGATTCTAAACGTAAAAGAAGTTCACTCGTAAAAGTGTGGGTGAATGAGCTGAGGGTTGTAGCCTTCAGAATAGAAGATGTGATTGACATCTTCCTAATAGAGATTGAGAGAAAGAAACCTGAAGGTTGGATAGGCGCCTTATTTCGAAAGAAGCCCGTGAAACGCAATGAGCTTTCTAATGAGATAGGAAAGATCACGAACCATCTCAATGAACTGTATAAACGTTCTGAACAATTGGAGATTAAACAAGATATCGATTCTGGCACTGAAGATGATATCGGGTTACCTTTCAGGCCAACAAAACCCTTCGAAATTGATGATTCAGAAGTTGTGGGACTTGATTCTGACAAGGACCAAATTATCAGCCAGCTGCAAGACCAAAGCATTTCCAGGCGCACCGTTCTCTCAATTGTCGGCGATGGCGGCATTGGAAAGACTACATTAGCCCAAAAAGTTTACAAAAGGTACTCCAGGAATGCATGTTTTTTCAATTATTGAGTTACCATTGTTCTATGATCTGTTTATTACAAAAGATATGCATGAATTCTTCATGTCAATCAAACAATTAGTTATTAAATCATGATTTGCAAGTTGCTGCTGCTGCTGCTGCTTCTCTATCTAACATAACAACGCGCAATTGTTTTAATTTGTATCCACAGTGCTGAATTGGAGGGGCAATTTCAGTGTCGGGCATGGCTGTCCATTTCTCAAAAGTTTGATATATATAATCTCTGGAGACAAATCCTTTATTCAATCGATTCAACAATGAAAGACAAAAAACCATGTGACGATGATTTAGTAAAAGAGCTTGTGAGATCCTTGAGCGGCAAAAGATATTTTATTATCCTAGACGATGTGTGGACAGAAGAGATGTGGAATCGACTGAAACTGGCATTACCTGATTCCCAAAATAAAAGCCGTGTGCTAATTACAACGAGATATCTCGATGTAGCGAAGGCCGCAGATACTCGGACAGAACCACATAAACTCCCTTACCTTAACGCCACCGACAGCCTAGACCTCCTCTTTAGAAAGGCTTTTCAAGAAAATAATATACAACCTCAGAGTTACCCTGCTGATCTCGTTGAAGTAGCAACGCGACTAACCGGAAAATGCCGTGGACTCCCCTTAGCGTTGAGTGTGTTAGGTGGTATCCTCTCAAAAAAAGACCGCCATTCCGATGCTTGGAGCATGGTGGAGAACACATTCGATTGGCACCAAGAATGGGAAGGTTGCATGAAAATTATAGCCATGAGCTATGAAGACTTGCCTTACGAGATCAAACCATGCTTCCTCTACTTTGCTGCCTTTCCAGAAGATTACAAAATTGAAGCAAAGCAGGTCACAAGAATGTGGATCTCGGAGGGACTGATACCACAACCTCGCGCAGGAACAATGGAGGATAAAGCTGAGTATTACTTGGAACAGCTTGTGCAAAGGTAAATTAATTTTATTTTGGGTCAAATTTTAAGATATCGATCACTAATCAATGGTTCTTGTTACTGCTATGATCATTCGATCTTATAATTCTAAAATTTATAACTTTGATCAATTATGTTTATCCATAATTTACTTAAAAATAAGTAAAAGAAGCACCATAACCAAATCAACTATATACATTACTGAGACCCAACTCAGTTCCTCGAAGAATAGACTTTTTGCGATCTAATTATTCTATTAATATATATAGAGCAAAACTATACTGCTTGCGCATTGTGCATTCTCCGATTCGCATCGAGATTGGTGCACACAAATTTTGATACACATCAGAAGATGCACAATGCGCAAGTACCATAACTTCACACATTAATATATATATATATATATATATATATATAGAGTTGTGCTAAAATACTTTATAAAACACCAACATTCATATACTTTAGGCTCGTATCTCGACATACAAAGTGCAAGCGACCGATCAAGACCGTTGAAAATGTTCTCCATACTAACATCTATTTGGAGACCAAATTTTATATTTTTTTGGAACTTTTTACTATTTTATTGGATAGGTGGAAAAATCATTAATTTAACGATTTACAGACCTCCAATTTAACCAATTTTGCATCCATCTGATAAAATAGTAAAAAAGTTGCAAAAAAATGTAAAATTGCGTCTCCAAATTAATGTTAGTATGAAAAATGTTTTCAACGGTCTTGATCAGTCATTTGTATTTTGTATCTCGAGATATGAGTCTAAAGTATATGGCTATTGGTGTTTTATAAAGTATTTTAGTCTAACTCTATATATATATATATATATATATATATATATAGAGCATGGCTAAAATAATATGCATAGTACACCCCATTTCGTACTATGGGGTCATTTGTATTTAATTTGGTCATTAAATTGATATTTAAGTTGCTCAATAAATTCTTCATATCAAAATCTTGTAGGAAATAAAATTTCGTGATTTTTAGAGCTTTCTTTCTATTTTTTAAATATTTTTTAAAAACAGCCCAGAAATGACACTTTTGTAGTATTAAATCTGGACTGTTTTTAAAAAATATTTAAAAAAATAGCAAGAAAGCTCTAAAAATCACGAAATTTGTTTTCCTACAATATTTTCATATGAAGAATTTATTGAGCAACTTAAATCTCAATTTATTGACCTATATCTATATGCATAGTACGTTATGTGGTGTACTATGCATATTATTTTAGTCATGCTCATATATATAATATGTTCGTTACAAAATTAGAAAAGAAATGTATAAGCATTTCAAGAGATTTCAAACTCCATAAAATTAAAATACAAAATACATGTTTAGGTAAAAGAACCATGCGTCATATATATCTTCATATTGTGTGTGTAGTGTGTAGTGTGTACACTAGTACCTGTCAAAATTATGAAAGCTTGTGGTCTTGTGGAGGTGTCTCCTAAATGCTCCATAAAAGGTAGTTAGTTCATAGTTGGAATGTCTTTGCCGTGACCAAGACTAACAAGATTCAAAATTACTCATTACTTATACTATAAATTATTTGGATCTAGAGTTCTAGACATGTATTGAACAATCAATGTATGTTTAATTCTTTGGGCAATCCCACGGAAGGCCTTCAAACTTTTTGTTGTGACAGCTTGTCCTTAGAACTTTTATTTTGAACAAATATCCAGATAAATAACAAAGACTTCCTAGATGATAAACTATCATCAAATACTGAAATTCAAGTATAAAATGACTAAAATGACCTTGCTTATTTATAGTGTAATGTTTATATTATTTATGTTTTATGGAATTTTAGTTTGTATAAAATTCATGACATTTTTTAATCATAGGTATAAAAAATATCATAATACATAACATGTTCGTTATTTCTAAGTTTTTTTTTCCTGTTTTTAGCCCTATGTAATTAAATAAGAAAAATACATGGTGTTATATTGTTCTTGATAAATTTAGTATTTTTTAATTAATTTTACAAGTTATAATATTATACAATATGTAATATCAAAATTAAATTATATAATTTATTAATCCATAATGCTTCTTATTTAAATATAAAAAATTGCTTTTATCAATTTTACTGATGTATAAAATATATTTTTATCCAAATTGAATGAATCATACTAAAAGTAAAAATAACAAAAGTCATATGAATTACAATATTTAATTGTCAATGTTTATTTTATAAATTATTACAAACTTTTTATAAATATGTTAACATAAATTAATTAAACATATCAACAAAATTTGTTTAAATTAAAAATTCGGAAACAAGTTAATTCTTTTTGGGAACTGTTCGGTTTGGCTGGATGCGTTAGAGAAACAAGGAAAAGTCAACCTCTTAGAGTATGACGAATTTTGAATTAGTTTTGAAATTCTTAATTAGTAGAGTTGATCGCTATCTTAATTTCAAAATAGAAAAAAGAAGGAAAAAGACAAACAACGAACAGATTTTTTGCATTAATTAGCTGAAAGAGAGATCAACAATCAGAACAACGCCACATCTGTATAATCACCTTATAATTACACCTTTTTTTTAATTTGACAAGCATATTATATTATCATATTACATAAATATACAATCAATTTAAATTGTAATTATTTTTTATTACTTGTCGTATGAAGTAACATATTTACCTACTCATTTAAAATTGTTTGATCTCAATTCGTATTAAAAATATTGATGTAGGTCCTTGGTTCAAGTCACTCAAAAAGCAAGGAATGGTCATTGCACATATTTCCATATACACGATCTTATACGGGATTTAGCTATCAGCGAAGCCGAGGAGGATATCTTCTTCACAGTACCCTCAAAAGAACCGGCTCACAGCAGTGTCATACGCCGTTTAGCACTGCAATTTTGCACTAGAGAGTATGAGAATGACGCGCATTCAAAAACTATCCGCTCTCTACTCTGCTTTGGAACGCATATATCAAACTATGCAGGGTTTCCACTACTAAGAGTGCTAGTTATTGAGAAAGTTGACATGAGGGGAAAAGATGTTGCATTTAAAAATTGGGTGGAGGGCTTGGTCCACTTGAGATATTTGGGTTTTAGAATTTGCAAAAACATGCCAGAAGGATTTGAGAAGATTTCGTTTAGTAGCTTGAAGAATCTAGAAACACTTGATTGCAGAGAATCAGAAATTGGTGACAATCCTTCTCTATGGAAAATTCCAACGCTGAGACATGTAATCTGTCCTACTCATTCAAAGGTACCAGTGCCAATAAATTGGGATCACCTTAAACATTTACAAACATTAAAATGGGCTTTTCTGAAGAATATTCCTGAAGTAGAAAATAATATTGAGTTACAGTTGCGTACCTTGAAGATCTCTAATGCTATGGGCTATAATGCATCAGCTGAAGAAGGATGGAACATACTGAAAGCTTTGTTGTCACGAATGAAGCACTTGGTCTCCCTTTCTGTAGTCCAATTTACAGGTGAGGTACCATTTCTGAATGTTGGCACATCTGCGTTGCCATGCCATGAAACAATACACTCTCTATGGCTTTCGGGGACGTTGGTGTCCCCAACTGTTGAGATGTTCCCAAAATACCTCACCAAATTAAGGCTCGCAGAGTCTAACCTTAAGCAAGATCCATTGCCCATATTAGGGAGGCTGCAAAAGCTCAGGATACTTCACTTATCGATGCACTCCTACTCGGGAAGGAAGATGACCTCTTCAGCTGCAGAATTTCCATGCCTCCAGAAATTGAAGCTTGAATCACTGACACAATTAAGTGAATGGGAAGTACAAGAGGGAACCATGCCCACCCTTAGTGAGCTCCAAATTATTTTCTGCGTTCAGCTGCACATACTTCCCGACCTACAAAATGTGCCATCTCTGCAAGTGCTATTAGTAACTAAGGCCTCATCTACGCTGCATAAAATGTCAAAGGCAGACGACCAACGACACAAAATTAAGAATATCGCATCAGTCCGTATAGAAGAACGGTGAGATCTCATGCATGCTTCTTTAATTTTAATTAAAACTCCTTTACGCTAGCTTTGCATCTAGCTTTATCTATCTTGCTTATTAATTTTGTTATTCATGTATATTTATTTTGCGTGCCTGCAAGGTTTTATTTTCATTGTCAATAACTTCCTGTACGTTATTTTATTGCGATTGCCTTGCTCATAATTATTGAATGAATCATGTTGCGCAGGAAGCAATAACACGAAGAAAAAGATGGATATGCATGCATGATTGATTGCCGCTTCAGATCGAACTCCTATTTCGTTTAATTGCAAGATTGCCTTTCAGTTTGTTGCCCTTGTCTTCGTCAACATGTCATACATTGCATTGAGCTAGTGTTTGGTTTTACTTTACTCTTTATTTCTGAACTTCTGTAACTGTACTCTTTGAATTGTTTTATTACATTAGAATTGGATTGGGCTTGTGAATTCATCCATTTCTGTTTTATTGCATTAGAATTGGATTGGTCTATTGTGATCTAATTCATTTCTGTAACATTATATTTGTCTTTTTTTTCTGGTTGTGAATATTAATTGGGCAGCGGATTTTCACAGCACTAACATGGATCATATACCTCAAGGGTGAGAGAATTTTTTTTACAAGATTGTCCTTCAATTTTTTTTTTTTTTTTTTGAAACAAGAGGGGTATACCCTCCTCTAGCTTCATTTCCATTGCAAAAAATGAAGAAAGTACAATAACCAAACTGTCTCAACCTCTCTATTTTTCGACCACATCTCAAATCTGACATCAGTGTCTTGGCCTATACAATGATGCCCCTCTCTTATCTACCTCTCTCTGCTTAACCCTCTATAAACCTGTCTCATACACAAATCAAACAAAGAATTTCGTTCAACAAGGAGCACAGATCAGCAGTCAAAACCTTTCGTACCAAAATAAAAAAATTAACAATTCATTTAGAGTTGGCTCCGATACAACTTGTCGGCACAATTCAAGTCGGATTTACATGTTTACTTAAATTTCTAAATAATTGTTACAATCAAGATCGACTCTAGAAAATTATAAAACTTTAGCATAAGCGTTTACATGTCATCATGTGTTAGTCTTGACTGTCTCTCAAGCAGTATCACTAGATGAGTTTGTGCAATTCTTGTCTTGAGCGCCTTCTTCTTCACAACTAGCTGCTCACGAGTTCTTTCAAGGAGATACGAGTGCTCTTTTTTTTTTCCTCCAACTCACGAATGAAATTTGAGATATTGTCTTTAACGGAGATAACAAAATAGAGTCCAAATGCAACACATGCACATCTAACACACATGTATTCTTTGGAGACAATGCTAAAATATTAATGCCTTTAGTTCTTGAAAAATCTCATAATTATGATAAGATCATGTATCTTTTTGACATCTTAACGAGATATCATATTTTTTTAGATCTTAGCAAGATTATGTATCTTTTGATATCTTAGCAAGATAATGTCATCTTTAAAGATCATGACATCATTCTCGAGATCTTATTAAAATCTATAAAAATTATGACATCTTCACACAGATATTAATTAAATTAGTTATAACTGGTACATTAACAATTATAATTAATTCACTTTAATTCTATATATATTTGTATTCAAAATTTAGCGAAATACGTATTATGTCAATTCTTAATTAATTAAATTTATATGTCGACATATCTCATATTATTCAATGTAATACTAGTGACAGTATTTTGTATATTAATCATATAATACGTAGTCCACAAACTGTATTTATCAGATTTGACTTCTCAAACTCCAACACTATATTTTGTTGTCTTGAGAAATATGATCTTGATCTTAACTAAGATTAAATGTACATGTCTCAGGACAAATTATTACACAAGTTGAGTTTAGATCAACAATAGTAATAATTTTAAAGAAACATAAAGCACAGTTTAATTTGCATTTGACCTCCAAAGATAAGAAGGCAGATTCGCGACACGTTAAAACTTGCGATAATCTTGTACTTGTCACTATCATCAGAGTTTCCAGAACCCATAATAATGATATAAAAAGATGCAATAAAATAAAATAAAATTACTTGACGGTATTTATTTTGACAATCGTAATAATACAATTATAATTCTGATAAAACAATTTAACAAATCTCACTAGACATTTCCTAAATAATCTACTTTTGTCACAATGATTTTGTCTTTGATGGCAACCTATTTTTCTATCATTTTCGACTATCGTCTCAGGTTGGGTCCGATTAGACTTTGGCTATTTAGGTGTCGCTTTGATTTGAGTCGAGTTGTGAGTCGTCTTTCGGTGTGTAGCTTCGTTTTGAATTATGGATCATATTGTATATGGTCGGCGTTGGGAATCTCAAGTATCGCTTCGATTAAGTTTACCAGTCATTTCAAATCAATTCGGATTTCAAGTTTTCATGTGTTGTATCAGTTAGGATTATGCGTTATATCAAGTGGAATTAGATTGGGTTTCGAATCGTATCAAATCGGATCGGGATAGATTTTGAATCCTCATGTATCACTTCGGTTCAATTTACGAATTATCTCGGATCGAATATAATTAAATAGTTAAATCCTCATGTATCGCTTTGATTCAAATCAGATTAAATTTCAAATCATGAGATGTCGTTTTTGCTCATGTTATGAATTTCAGGTCCTCAGAGGTCTAGTTTCAGGTTCTCGAGTTAGGTTTGGTACATGTTAGTTTGACTTTACAAATTATTGGATCAGATCGGATTCGAGTCTGAAAGAGTCGGACGAATTTCTCCGATGGAGTCGGTTTATGCGAATTCACATCTCCTGAAATGGTCAGCACCAGTGAGCTCCATGCATTCTCATCGCTGCTACAGCATCGAGTGTTGCCCGCATATTATTTTTGCTACAGTACCAACGAATTTACAGCATAACAATACTATCCGCTAATCATTTCGTGACCCGCATTATTTCGAAGTATAGGAATTCAGTTTATGCCTACTCAAGTCCGAGCAGGTCCTTAATAAATCTCACTTCTCGAGGTAAGATAGCGATATATGCACCAAATGTTGTATGGACCATTTCTTTTGTAGACTTTACAGTAATTTTGTACAGGTACATCACAAAGCTTATAAACCAGACGCACGCAAAATTTGGAACCTACGGCATGCTCTTAACTTTTCCTATCAATTGTAGGATGTTGTGCATGGTGTACACAGTAATGTATCCAGATTTATTGCAATGATATTAGCTTAGCTTCAAATATTTCTTAGATAATTAAAAATTAGATTTTGATTTTCATTATATTATTACAAAACATTCTATATTTGTATTATACCATTTATTTTGTAAATGAGCATGAATTTTTTCACTGTAAGCATTGCAACATTTTTGTTTGCTAGCCCAATTATTTCTTCCTTTTCACAACGTACATACAATAATTTTGTATTTATCTAATTCATTGATAGCATACTAGCTTTTATAATTTTTCTTTTCTTTGAATCGAAGTCAAACAATCTACATTTAATCATAATTTAAAAAGTGAATTATTGCAAACTTAACATTATTATATTATATCAATTCTATTACAAACTAATGTTATTAAAATTTAACGTTTTGAACTTAATTTACTGACTATTATAATTAGTTATTTTCAGCTTTTATTTACAGATTAAAAAATGTCACTATAAGAAGTATTATACTCTTGTGTCGTTTATACATTTTTTTCAAAAAACAATACAGACAAGTTCTTGTCTACATAGTTCTCTTTTAAGAAATTTTGCAAAATTGTCTGTTAAAATCAATTATTTACTTATCTTTTATTTATATTTTTATTTTTTCTCTATTTTTAACCATCTATAAAATAGGTTTTTAGTTACAAAATAAACCTGACCTCTGGCTAGGAGAAGCTTTGTGGGGTTTGTTGGGTACATTGTTTTATTTTCTAGTACCTCCAGCGTAAAAGATAGAAATGAGATTGAATCAAAAAAAAAAAAAAAGATAGAAATGAGATACGTCAGCTGTATACTAATTTCCCATTTTAAAAAAGCGAAAGATCCCCCTTCTCGTTTTTTTATGGAACTTTCACATTGTGGCTTCACTCAAAGCTGTGATCCCGTAATACTCGAAACTCGGAAACCCCCTCCTCTGCTCTTCCTCCTCTCTTCTCCTTCAAATCGATCAGGTACTAGCACAATCCGATCTATATGTGTTTTCCTCTAAATTTGATTTGATTATCGCTTTCTCGAATGGTACTTCCCTGTCGATTTCATAGGTTATTGAAACACCAGACAAGAACTAATGATCTGAAAAAAAATAAGTGTTTTTTTTTCTGGTTTGGGTTATCAATTGCTCGATTTCGAACGAGTTCTTTAAGAGGAATTGTATTTCTTATAGAATAGTCTACCTTTTACGAATCGAATCAGATATTCTGGTTATTTTATTCCTCTTGCGTATGTATTTTCTTTGGTTATTTCGCGCTGGAAGATCCAAACCTTTCTCGTTACGAGAGAAATAATTTGATTTTCAGGTGCGCAGGCCATGGAGGGGTTAAGTCTTTTTTTCTTTTCCTTTACTCTTAGTTTAGTTCATTTATCCAGTTAATTAGGATCCCGTCTTATTTTATTATTACATTAGACCCTATTTAATTGTTCGGAGTCGCTGAGGTAAATCATTTCTGAATTCCGAAGCCCGGTAGGGTATCCGGTACCACAGAATAGGCTGGGTCCCCATGCAGTCTCACCGCTGCTACAGTGTCGAGACTGCTCATATAGTCAGTACTTGCTATAGTGTCGAGACGAATTTAAAGCGTTTTTCCTGCCCCAAACGTCTGACAGAGTGCTGTCCATTCCGTGGGATACGGATTCCTGAATTTCAGTGGGTAAGTTCAACACTTCAACCTACAAAAAAAAAAGGGAAAAAAGTTGGTGGGCAAGTTCAATCATATAGTGAAAATTTTATGGTGTTTCCTCTTGTTCGTTAAACCATTCGTTAGCTAAAACGACAAAATGATTCAGAAAGGGCTTCTACACATATTTAAGCTCAGTCAAACAATTAGCTAATAGTTTGTATATTTTTGTAACCTAAAATTTTCCCTATTTTTTTGGTCAAATCGTAGAAGAATGAGTTTAAATCAAGATTGCTTCCCTCGAATACACTTGGCAATTTGTCATCGTAGTGAAATCTCTGAGTGTTCATATATCACGTCTATTTTTATACTTTCAGACCTTGATCTCGTCCTCGACATGTTTACATGTTGGCTTGATTTATTTAATCAGATAAAAAGTATATATATAATTGGTTGCTTCTCCTGGCAACTTTGACTTGGTATTGTATTGGTTACTTAGGAATAAGAGGGCAAATTACTGTCCTCAAATGATTAGTCAAAGTTGCATTAATTGTACTGTAGTACCATGGTCCCCAAAATGTTCTCTTTCTATTAAGTCAATGCAAATCCTTTTGAAAATATTTATGATGTTTTATGATAGATAAATATTTGAGATAATATTATTTTCTTATGTGGTGTTTTCACCCTCTTTGTTTCTGAAGCTGAAAATGAGTACCAGACTGGATACAACAAGAGCTGAACTGGCACTGCTAGTGCTGTACCTGAACAAAGCCGAAGCAAGAGATAAAATATGTCGAGCTATCCAGTACGGGTCGAAATTCATAAGCAATGGTGAACCTGGTACAGCCCAAAATGTCGACAAAACCACCAGTCTGGCTCGTAAAGTTTTTCGCCTTTTCAAGGTTCTCCCGCTACCTTCTTTTTTTTGGGGGGAAATTTCACCTTATCCTTATCTTCTCTATCTAGAAGTCTAGATAAATGGTACTTTTGAGAAAGTTGGGGAGAAGGATTATTGGTAAAATGTGCCAGTGCTATATTGGTGTGCTTGTTTTTTATTGTTTTCAGGGTATATTTGAAAATTTAACTCTGCCTATGTTTTACATAGCCGGTCCCAAGTCCGGAAAGGAGGGGAATTGTGATAGGCTTGGCGAGCCAGTGTAAAAGTTCAGCCAATCTTATGAAAATGAAATTCAATATGGACTTAATTTCTAGCCTACCCCAACTTTTTTTGGACAAAAGGCTTTGTTGTTGTTGTATTTTTGAAAATTTGAGATTTTGAAGGGGCAAACATAAAATTTCACAGTCGTTCAATATTACCGTAGGAATACACTCTGGTTGAGAATTAATTAGAAACTGAATAATGCTCTGTTCTAAAATTGTTCATTCTGATGCAGTTTGTTAATGACCTTCATGCCCTTATCAGTCCACCACCTGCAGGAACTCCGCTTCCACTGATTTTTCTTGGAAAGGTATCTATCTGACCTTAGTAGAGTTGATAGTGTATGTTTAGTTTATTATTTAATTTCTCATTTGTGTTTCTCATTTTGATTTCTTTGTATATTCTTACAGTCAAAGAATGCATTGCTTTCAACTTTCCTCTTCCTAGATCAAATTGTTTGGGCTCACCGTACTGGAATTTACAAGGTCAGTTTCTCCTTTCAGCCCTTTATTTTTATCTCAGAAATTGAATTTATGGTGTTAATAATATCTTTCATTTATTAAAGAACAAAGAGCGTGCTGAAATTATTGGCAAGATTTCATTATATTGCTGGCTTGCTTCTTCGACATGCACTAGCTTAATAGAGGTTTGCACCTACTTTTTATTGCTGCTTGCCATTTTGTTGTTTAATAGCAATGAAATTGTTTGCTAATTTTTTGGCCTGATGCAGGTTGCTGAGATAAAGAGGCTATCAAAATCAATGAAGAAATTGAAGTCCAATGTATGTATGATTAGCTTTGTATTTCCTCTCTCGCTTGCCTTTTTGATTAAAAGTTAACTGTATATTATTTTTATCATTTATTTATATTAACAGGAAGAGCAGTATGAAGCTAAGCTAAAAAAATCTAATGAGAGGTTGCTAGCCCTTGTGAAGTCATCTATGGACATGGTTGTAGCTGTTGGGCTGCTCCAACTTGCACCCAAGAAAGTTACTCCGCGTGTCACCGGTGCCTTTGGCCTTGCGTCCTCCCTCATTTCTTGTTATCAGGTTTGTTCACTATTTTTTTTATATATATATAGGGATATCATTCTTGTTGAAAGCATCTACAGACTACATTGCTTGTGGAGTTGTGGGTAATAGAAACCTCACCATATATATTTTCTTCTCTCTTCTTTTTCTATTTCCAGTTGCTTCCTGCTACAGCTAAGGCTAAGGTGAACTAAGAGGACCTCTCTCTCGTAGACAGTCTTGTCTTTTAGCAATAATTTATGAGATAAGAAAATAAATGTACCAGATGGCGACATGGCTGGGTAACAGACAAGGCTCATCTCATGCCAGGATAAGTATTGATGCCACTTGATCATAAACCATGACACCAGTAGCTTGGATTAGAACTCAATACTAAATTAATGGTGTTTGCATTTCGGTAGTTACATTTTTATCTTATACGGAGTTGAGAAATATTGTTCTTTTCATTTCTTTTTATTCTTGGCATTTGAGCTGTCTTTTCAAATAATTTGTGCATGTTTTTTGTTGTCCAGTGAAATTCAGGGACAGTTAGCATTTGTGTAGGATTAGTTAACTTCCAACAGCTCTGGCGCTCTCTTTCATCAAATCAAATTGACATTGTCACATTGGTATATATCTGTTCAGAGTATTACAACTGACAATGAACCTGTTTAATTGTACAAAAGCAAACAAATAAGTCTTTTCCTCAAAAAAAATAAAAAGAAAGTCTGCCGAAATATTTTATTTTCCTTTTTTTTTTTGTTATCAAAATAAAGACTTTTATCTTCAATTAAACAATTTCACCTCTCGTGTTTATTAGCGGTGATTGAAACAGCCGAACAGGAAAAGGTTGACGTTAATTAATAAAATCCAAAAGGAAGACGAAGATTTTGCAAAATTAAGTGTATTCTCGTTACTTATCAACATAAATTAGTGTTAATTGTTTTTGGATTATAAATGTGCGCAAGATGAGACATCAACCTTCGTACAGAGACAACTTACAAACTGTACAGTACAGAAAGTCCGTACTTAAAAGAAAAAACTAGAAAATAATACCAGTAGTCTAGCTGCTGAAGTAATACTCTATTCTCAAAATAATTCTAGCTAACACAGCTAAAAATTCACAAAATACATCAGAAACAGATTTCTATTTCATTTGGTAAACTGACTTATGTGATAATCTCAACACTTTTATCCCAGCAGATCTTCATCTGAACTGGTAGCAACCTCTTGTTCACAGTGGCGGATTCAGAGGTTCAATTAAGTTCGGACACAATTAAGATCGGACATTAAGTTTGAGATCAAGTCCGGACAAAAATACACTAAAACGCACTAAAATATCATTAAAAATTCATTTTTCACTACAAAAATAACAAAAAATACACTAAATTTCACATTTTTTTAAAATCAAGTCCGGACTTGTCCTAAGGTGGATCCGCCACTTTGTTCATCTGGTATTTCTTGAGTGTTATCCACATCAACCACATCTAACTTGAGAATTCAATAGGTGAACCATTTTATTTGGGCCATATGTCCAATAAGAAAACAAATACATTATAAAACTATAAATTCATGAGGCTGATTTAATTTGTCTATTTTGAAATATGATTATATTTCTATCAGTCCATACAATCCAAAGAGATGTTGTTAATAAAGTGCTCCAATGTTGTAATTCAGATGTAGTTAATTTGGTGAATGAATTCCATATCTTGTAGTGAATAAAAATCAAATTAACACATCCCTGTATATGATATTCAATTCTCTGCCAAAATTGACAACTTATAGGGCAATGAAGGAATAAATGCTCTACATTTTCTGGTTTTCCACAGAGCACACAATCCATAGCACCTGACCACCCTCTCTTTAATTGTAAGGTTATCTCTGATTAGAATTTTATTATTTAGAGATAACTATAAAAATAGTTTAAATTTAAGTGGATTTTTCAGTATCCATACAGTATGTTTCATTTTAATATTTATTCCTCCAAAATTAAAAAAAAATCATATAAGGACTTCACTGAGTATTACCCATTATTTTCTAAAGTCCAGATTGAAGAATCATCGTCATTGTTAAATTGTGTGGACTGGATAATTGTAAACAATTAATTCTTTTGTATCCTCATTTCATTACTAACTCCTCTTTTTAAGTGCAATTTGATGTCTCCTTGATTCCATATTTGATCAAGGGTGAGTTTATAAGATTTAGATTTTTGAAATACTAAAGGGAAATTGAATACTTGAATAGTTATTTATCCATGTATCTTTCCAAAAAATTTATGGATTTGCCATTTTCCACTATTCTTCTATTACCAAATAAGTCATGCCCATGTGCATAAAAGTGTTGAAGTTGGCTAATACCCTCCCAAAATTGAGATGTCTGATTAGTAAATTTATTGTTATATCTAACTGAAATCATTTCCTTTCATAGGCTCTTATATGATTGAAACAAAAAAGCCATTCCCATTTTTTGCATAAAAGTGCAATGTTCATTTGTGTCAAATCGAGTATACTCCATCCCCCAAATTATTTTCTCCATTTCATTTCACCAAGTGAACCTTTTATCCGAATCTGCTGCTTGTATTTGAGACGAGCAGGGTTGTGCTCGTCTCGATCCGATCGTCACAGATCGATCGACCGTCACGAACGGCTGTGATTTGATTCAGGAGGCAGATACTTCGACCGTTAGATGCGTTTTAGACAGTCCAGATCGAAACAAGCAGAAAAGAGGAGGGATTATACGAGCAGCAGATTTGATTCCGTGTTTCTGTACCAGACCAAAGAAACTGTTTTCTTATTTTTATCAATTTGTTTTGCCACTCATTTTGGCATTTTGTAGATACCAATGTAATAAAGGAGGTGGATGATAAAACATAATTCAATAACACAAGTCTATCAACTAATGATAATAGTTTGCCTCTCCATCTAGACAATTTTTTCTTAATCTTTTCTATCAGTTTTAATCAATCATTTTTTGATGGTTTTTTTTTTCAATGCAAGTTTAGCCCTAAGTATTTCATAGATAAGGAGTCATAGTGGCATCCCAACAGAGATGCATAGTAATTGCCTAAATGTTCTAGCATATTTATTGGAATGACTTTAGTTTTATTATAATTTATCTTTAATCCAGAGATGTTCTCAAATGTTCTTAGTGCCCATTTAAGTTTTTCAACAATTTGAAAGTCTGCCTTAACAAATATTAAGTTATCATCCGCATATTGCAGATGCATAATCTTTTTATCATTATTCAATTGAGGATCTAACACTAGAAAATGATCATGTTCAATGCCTTCAGTTAAAATTTTGTTTAGCCCTCAACTGCCAAAATGAATAAATAAGGGGATAGGAGGTCCCCTGGTCTAACTCACTTTTTACATTCAAAGTAAGCTCCATTTTGTAAGAACATTTTAATAAACTAATTGGTCTAAATTCAGATAAGATAGATGCCACTTTTATTTTAGGTTAATATATTTATACCTCAAGTTAGAAATGATAAGTGTTGTTAATAAACTTTCCAGTTGAGCAGATTTAATAGAAATGAGAAGTTATTTTAAAACAGAAAAATGAAATGGAAAACATTTGAGAAGTGTCAAAATATTCACTAAGAGATCTCAGGTAATTCAAGCACATGTTGTTTGAGTGAATTAGAAAATTGCTTTCTCAATTCTACAACATAAGAGATTTGTGCTTTTTCCTCCTGTATTTGTTTGCAAAACATTATATTCTCTATAAATGAGACTGCATTATATATGCCTCTGAAATATTTGACATTATCAGATTGTTACCCCCTTTAAAATTTGAATTTATCTCACAAACTTCAGGTCTGCTCTTTATAAAATGTAGGATTTTCCTTGATAATCATGTATGAACATTAAATATTTCTCATCACTTGTTTATTCCATTGTTCAGAATCTATTGGTTCTTCCATATATTTATGTTTACCACATTCTTTTCTAATTCTTGCAGTTTATGACCCATAAAGTAATACACAAGTCAAGGTTTGACATAGCTTAAGTTAGCTAACCGAGCAACTATAGCTGGGGTAGTGTTCTAAATTCGTTCCGTTTCGTGCCGTTCCGTTCCAAACACGGCTTGGCACGGCACGGAACGGCACGGCACGATTAGTATTTTATTATTTTTACCGTGCCGTGCCAAAAATTGGAAGGGATCGGAACGGAACGGTTAAGACACGACACGTTTAGGCACGTCGTGTCTAAATGTGTCGTGTCTTAACCGTTTCGTGCCTAACCGTGTCGTGTCTAAACGTGCCGTGTCTAAACGTGTCGTGTCTAAACGTGTCGTGTCTAAACGTGTCGTATCTAAACATGTCGTGTCTTAACTATGTCATGACTCGTGTCTAAACGTTTATTTTTTAAAATTTGTAAAGTTTAAAATAGAATAATTAATAAATGAAAAATATTTCAAAATAATTTGAACTTATGTGTCTATCCGTGTCTATTTGTGCCTACCCGTGTCCATCTGTGTCGTGCCGTGTCTATATGTGTTGTGTCGTGTCTAAATGTACCGTGTCTAGACGTGTTCTCGTGTCGTTCCGTGCCGTGCTTTCGTGTCGTGTCTCTCCTCATAAACGTTTCGTGCCGTGCCGTGTCCTACAGTAGAAAACCAAGGCACGACACGCTTAAGACACGGCACGTGAACAGTACCGTGCCGTGTCCTTATCGTGCCGTGTCGTTCCGTGACGTTTTCACACACGCAGACACGATTTTGAGAACTCTATAGCTGGGGGTGTCAATATTCCGCCGTTTCAAACGTTTGCTGTTTTGTTCCGTCCAAACGGAACAAAAACGGAGCTGTTTTTCTCTTCCGTATTAAAAACGAAATGGAACGGTACAAATTTTCATTTTCGTGCAAAAAAACGAAACAAAATTTTGTCTTTTGTTTCAATGTATTTAGTTTTAGCCTTTCGTTTCAATGTATTTAGTTTTAAATATCACGAAATTCTGTGTCCCGTTTCATTTCGTGACAAACTAAACAGTGTTTTTTCGTTTTTAAAACATAACCATAGACGAAACATTTTTCGTGAACGAAACAAATGACTTCATTTTGTTTCGTTTTTAACGTTTGACATCCCCTAACTGTAGCAAATGTCTCCTGGATATGAAGCAACAATGGGCTTATTTTCTGTTGGTAACGTCACTTTCCACTTCATGATGCCAACATGTACAACTAACAAAACTACGAGTAAACACTTCTATTGTTTCTTTGGTGCTTTTGCATTTTAATTATTTCTTGAATTTGCTTACAAAAAATATTGAAAATAAGATCTGTATTAATTAATTGCATTGACATTTCCATACCACTTGTAATTGAATGAAGTATCTGAGTATCTATGGAATGTTTGGTGAAATACCGGACTTTGGTATATATAACCTTGATTTGGCGAAATATCAGACTTTGGTATATCACTTATTCGACTATTTATGCGGTGGGGAATATAACTTGCATGTTCAAATCCCTCAAAAAAAAAAACATTCAATATGAAATGAATGTCAATAAAGAAAGACAGTTATGTATTTGTTCTGTCATATTTATTTCAGAGTGTATATTATCACATGATGACATTCTTTTTAGTGATCATGCATATACAAATGCTCTTTTAATACGGTGGAAAAGAAAATGCAGTTGTAACAACTTTCAAAATTGATATCAACAATTAATATCAATTGTTTTGTAGTCATTGAAGAATACAAACTAGGACTTGCATTACACTGCGATCAATTGAAAACTGTAATTTTGTTTGAATGTTTTTATTGAACCAATTAAAATGAACATTTACACATGTCAGTCTGTTCTTGGATTTAGACATCGCATATATCGTCGAGTCCGCTACTATGTTGCCTGTTGACATGTTTTTTTAATGACAATGCACGTGTGCAGTGCGTTCAATGCTCCGAATCAAATATGTTATTGTCATATGGCAATATTTATTGCCTCGCGCGAAGCGCAATCCTCTCACTAATTCTTTATTAACGTCGCCATTTGAAGACCGTACAATAATGCATTGGCGGATCTACAATAGGCCACGTTCTCAAATTGTATAATCACCAAATCTAACAATCATATATCCTTTTTATTATTATATGCACTTGTGCATCAATCTATTTCATACTAGATTAAAATGATATACGAAAATTGAACTATACATATAAATATCTGCTAGTTCCGAATTGAATTTCCAGATATTGAGAAATGATGAGAGTAACATATTGTACAATAAGGAGAAAGAACAATTTCAAATTTGTCAGGCATAAAAAATCTTCAGTTCCTAAATAAATGAATTATTCTCATGCAACTACACCACAATAAACACACCTTAATTAATCAGAAATTAATTAATTGTGTTCCCTGCAACCTTAACTGTCTCCTCCTTCGTCAGCCACTGCTGAACCGACTGGAGGTCAGGAAAAACCGGTGCACCTGACTCGCTCCATTTCTGCGCTTCTAGTGTCTTGAACCTATCCAGAAGCACAGCATGCATCCCCACTGCACGAGCTGGAATATAATCCTTGCGGAAGCTATCACCGATGTGGAGGGTCTCTTCAGGAGGCACATTTCCTGCCATCTCAAGGGCAATTTCATAAATCCTCTTGTCAGGTTTTTCAACTCCAACTACGCCAGAGAATACACCAAAATCCCACTCGGATCCCTGTTACATAAGAGGTAGAATGTTCATCCTTGTGATAGAATGTTCATTAGTAGTTATCCTTTGTTTTCTCTTTGGTTTTGTTCTTTTTCTTAACAATTTCAGGGGCAATTTTGTAAATTTTAAGTCTGTGTATTCTCAAATTGTATATGTCCAGCGGTTAAGACCTAAAACTAGTATTGGTCATTTTCATTTCATACAGCACCAATAAAAGCATTTCTCCTGATATTAGTTCAGATCACTTCATCCAGTGCATGCTGATTGTTGAAGTAATTTTGCACCAGAAATGAGGCAGTTCCTCATCATTTTTACTTCAAATACATTTTGTAAAATCCAGAGTCTTAGGTTGTATGTGCACACAGTAGATAAATCAACCCAATATACAGTTTCAGGAAAAAAAGAAGAAGAAGATTGTATTGCACATGCACTAGCTCATGGAGATTATAACAGTGTCAGTTCTACCTATTCTTAACAGGTAAGGTCATCATTTTGTTACCGACTCCCCTACAGTTCACTGAATATATCCTTGTAAAAAACTCATAAAGAACCTAAACACCAGTAAAGCACATAATCTGGTGTCAACTGGTTATCAAAATATACCTTGTTAAGGCCTAAGGCAGGGAGGATAACATCCTTGTAGCGGTACTCAGCATTGCTAACTATTCCCACAGTGACCCCCTTTTGGCGCAACCACTGAAGAAACTGCTGAGAGTCAGGGAATATGGAGTATGGGGCAGAAGATCCAAAGGACGCATAAATGCGTTTGAAGATATTCTCAAATGTCTCCTCATCATACTCGTATCCCGCCTAATATATATGTGAATAACTTGTAAGAAATGCTACTCACCAGAAAAAAAAAGGAGAATTTACCAATGTAATACCCATAAATAAATGCCACCGCACCGTACCAGGGTTATTTCATGCTGGATATACCAAGGGCTTAGAAGTAGTACAGGTAGCCATATAACAGTTCTTATTTATTTAGTTATCTTTCCATTTTTTGTGTTATATTCTTCTTCACTTGGGTGAATGGATATTACCGATCAGAAGTCACAACCAAAAGCAGCAGTACTGGATTGGACTTATGTCTTCACACAGAAACTCTGGCAAACATAAAGACTGTTATAGGCGACTGATCATCAATAATCCAAAATTGCCATTGCAATGACATTGAGATGGACTTACCTGGGTAAAGGAATCCTTAACGCAGGTTCTCCACCATTCAATATTAGGAATCTTGGCAGCAAAGCCAAAGCAAGGGTACTTCCTGGCCATGTCGGTGTAGGCCGTCTTGAAGCCCTCATGCATGCGTTTGTAGTCGGGGCAAGGCTGCCCGGCGGCTTTGGCCGCCATGCAGTAATAATCCCCCAAATCTCCTTTATAAGCTATCAGGGTGCCCGTCACATCGAAGGTTATACACTTCAGCTTTGATAGAAGTGACATCTTTCACAAGGCAGTTCTCTGACAAAGGGAATCAAGGTCATTTTGCATCCTTTGATTTGTTTTATATTTCAAAATTACAGGAATTGTCAGGTGAAAGGCTATGAACAAAAAACGTTTTCAGCATTAAATCTAATTTAAGGATGCCAAACTGACTCTGGCATATAAAATAGCAGAACAAAGGAAAAGCTAACAGTTCAGATCAATGTTGGAACTGAGGTAAAAGGATCGAAATTTTGGTATTATTTAGGTGAGAAATACAACTAACCTATCAAATCACGATACGGAGCAAGCGTATCGTATATCGTATCGAATCACAGTACTCCGATTCACAAACTGACCAATGAAAAAACTGGCGGAGAAGCGACGATCGATCTCTTTCGATTGAAATGTTGTCTCGTCGAAAGAGAAGAAAAGAGGAACGGCGGCGTGGGAGAGGAAAGTGGTACCTTCAGATTTTCGAATTTTTCAATTGATGAGCTGCAGATTTTTTTATTTTTTTTCTTGGTATTGAATTTGAGGACAGTGCCAAAGCGCAGATGGTTTTCAAAACCTTCTCTGGGATTGGTTTAAGGAAGGTTTTAGAAATACTGCGGGTGTAATTCCTGGTTTTTTAGAGCCTTCTTTCAAGTTTCAACTTCCTTCCACTTTTGTTTGCTCGTTTAAAAAAGAAAGAAAGAATATCTTATGGAAATATGTCTCAGCACCTCAAATTATAGGGTTATGACTTGTGACGGATTAGCTCTCAAATTTTTAATTTGAATAAATATTCTTTTTTCGAACTATTTAATCGTGAAAAACATCTTCAATAATAAATTAAACATAAAATATAAATTTTATGAAATTCATTCTTTGAGCGTCTTCAAATTCATACAAATACAATACCTGATTTAGTATCTCAAGGTTATCCATGTATAATTTCTCACATACAATGATTCAAATTTCCCATTTCTCCGTTTTATTTTCTGAGAATTTGTTTCATTGAGATACTATATGAAGGAGCCTTATTTTTCGTGGAGTTAATAATAATTGTTGCAATTTGTTCTTAATTATTATTATTATTATTATCATTATTATTATTGTTATTATTAGAAAAAAAAAGTTAGATACACCTATATGGATTGAGATCTCCTATTTATTTTCTTCTTTAATTCTAAATCGTTAATTTATAATGAATGAATCATATCAATATCAATAAGCCTCATGAATTCCACTTGTGTCGTTCTATCCGTTCATTTTTAATATGACGATTCATAAATAAATAATAGAACCCTCCTTTTTCCTCAAAATAATTACAAATTCGGAGCCACACCTAGATAGATGCTCCATTGATACTCACTCAATTTGTATCGTTTTATTGCGTTGAGATTCTCACAATATATTTCAATCAAAAAATACTAATTATGTGAAGTACCTAGAAAACATCTATCTATGTGTAACTAAGTTTTTTTTATTATTTTTTTAATGAAGGCACAAAAATAAAAATGTGAAACCCTTACTTTTTTTATATTTTAGTCTTTATCGACAAGTATGAAGGGAAAAAAGGTATAGGTATCAAACCTTTCTCTACATAAAATTGAACAGTGTTCTAAAAGTCGATTTCATTTAAGTTATTGTTAAGCGGCAAAAAACTCGAGTTCGGATGTAACAATTCATTAAAAGTTGAAACTGGAGCGTTATGGTTAGGACTCACGATTTTTTTTTTTTTGTTTTTTTGTTCTTTTTTGTATATTTTTTCCAATACTTATATTGTATTATTATTATTATTATTATAAATTAGAATAAGAAACACACACCGAGTCAACCGACCACGCTCTCCATCATAGCCATAACCCCATGGAATGAAATCTTCTACCGCGCAGCAAATATAATGTGCGTGTTGCGCATCAAATTTCAATTTTTGATTCGCATTGAGATTTGTGCGAGCTAAACTTTATAATATCAGATCCTTATGAGCCGTCCGTAACCTACAAATCTGAACTGCTCATCTTTGTCGTGCGCCAGAAAATTTGCTTCCTAAGCCCATAACCATCCCCTTTTAGTTTTTGTTGCTACTTAACGATAATAGCAGAGAAATAAAATTACCATCTTTACTAAAAAATTAATCAATCAATTGAATATATAAGCGCTCCGACAAAATCTGATCAAACCCGAAAAGAAAATCCTCCCACATCTTATTTTTTTTTCCCAAAAATCAATAATCCAAAATTTATTTCGGATCTAAATCCAAAATGGTCAGGAATTTAACTATTTCAAATATTAATCGGAACAAAGAAAAAAGTATCAAATTTGACTTCACTAATAAAACACTTAGTACTAGGGATGTAAGTTCAACTCGATTAACTCGACTGACCGACCAATTTAATTCGAAAAAATGCGGATTTCGATTTTTTATGGTCGGTTACGGTTTTTATTTTGTCGAACCCGACATCTAATATGTGGGTATATATTGTAGAATAAAACATGAGTGAAACCCAACTCGACCTTTTATATTTGATTAGACAATTATACTGTTAGTAATAAAAAAAATTATTCGATTTTCATCACTAACTTACATGTATATTTTTTTTGTCAAACTTATTAATTAATTTTAATTTTTAGTACGAAATGACGTCAATATGTTATTTAAATTATTTTCAATTGTTACTTTTATTTTTGTTCATTAAAAAATTGTGTGAAATATTGAAATTTGTGAAACCCGCGAAATCCGCAAAACCCGATCGCCTAAACAAAATATGAATTGGATAGTTTTTGTTGATTACGGGTTGAAAACAGTACAACCCGAATGACTCTAACGAGTTGAAAATTTATACGAAATCCGACTAATCCGACCCATTTACACCCCTACTCAGTGCTTGAGTACCCACTAGGCTCAGGTCCACTAGGCCCACTAGTCAGACTCTGAGCCTCAACTAGGCCCACTAGGCCCACTAAGCCCAGGTCCAGTCACTGAGCTAAATATCTCGAATCCAAAAAACAACTAAAGTATCGATTTTATCTTTCCAACTAATCCGAAATCCCGTCAGATTTTCAAATGGCGACCTCCGTTTCTCTCTGTAGCGGTTTCACCACACCACCTCTGGCAATGGCGACACGGTGCGCCGCGAGTAAGACAACCATCTCCACATCTTCTTGTACCAAAACCAGAAGCAAAATGAAGAACACACTAGATGCAAAGAAGTCAAATAAGAGGGAGAAGAAGAGTAAGCGCACAGAGCCCACGTGGCAGTGTGCCAATGGATGTGGCGCCTGTTGTAAGCTTGCCAAAGGCCCAGCCTTCCCTGCACCCGAGGATATCTTCTCAGATGATCCTGATAACCTTCAGGTATAGCATATACACACTGGGAATTGGTGGAATTGGCTGACATGTGGGACCCACAATCAGAAAAGAAAAAATGCTTTTAAGTTAATGATTTATTTTTTGGGATTTTTTTTTTATTATTCGATGGTTTTGTACTTTTTAAATGAGCAGCTATATAAGAGTCTCATTGGCCCTGATGGATGGTGTATTCACTATGAGGCTGATACAAGGAGATGCTCCATTTATGATGGTATGTGTTCGATGAAATGCCTCAATTAGTGGATAATAGGCAATACAGAATGTTGGTCTATCTCCTGATAATTTCCCTGTCTAAACTGAATGTGTTTTATTTTTAAATTTTGTGGGGTTTACAGTGTGTGATAGTAATATCATTTTTTTCCCAATATAGCTTGGTTTTTTAGTCATTTGAAATGATGGCAAACCGTGTTTGAATAGCATCACTAATGCATAGTGTATTAGTGCATTTAATTTCAATGTGCAACAACTCCTTTTAATAGTGGATGCTATGACAACCAATAACTCACCCTTTTTTATATTCACTCTTTTTTTTTAATTTCTTTGTTACTGTTTAGAGAGGCCTACTTTTTGTCGGGTTGAACCGGAGGTATTTGAGAAGCTTTATGGCATAACAAAATGGACGTTCAATAGGGAAGCATGCACGTAATATTTTCTTTCTCAGCATCTTATTTAATTAGATATTTGTAAAGTTGCTTCTGTTTATCTCCTCTTTTGAGCCTAATTATATTTCTTTTTCTAGTGCTTGCACTGATACTATTAAAGCAGTTTATGGCTCAGGAGCACAAGAACTTAAGAATTTCAAGCAGCTCACTAGAGGCAAATAGGAACTTACCATGTTTTGCTATAAAATTAATCAGAATAGTACCAAGTAGTTCATCAGATGTTTCTTAGTAGTTTATTACAGGTAGGCATATCAATATTTTGTACATTATGTGTTGCTGTGATTAAGTAATAACCATATTTTAATATATTTATTTTTTATTTTTCTACATGTCCTGACAATGTAAAGATAACTACTAACATAATAAACTGAGTTGAGGAAATGATTGCAATTATAATTTCAAATGTGTTGAAGAATCAGCCAGTATTCTATCTCTAAAATGGAAGCTTCATCTAAGTTATAATTTACACTCAAATTAATCAATGTAAGAAATAGTTGTTGCATTTGGAGAACCCACATGGACATTTGTCTGTTACCATGTTTCTGCATGTTTGAATGTAAATGTGCCCATTTCCTCAGTTGTACACTTGTACTATGTGAAAATGAGAAGATTTGGTGTTTTCTTTATTAATTTGGTAGGTTAATTTAGGGAACAACTCAGTAGGAGGCTTGGTGGCGCTTTGGTCCTCTTTTCAGTTCGTACTGTCAAGTAACTTGCTGGGATCCTGGTGTGGTGGTATGTAAAATACTTGGCCTCCAATTTTTTGCTTTTGCTTATAGTTGTTAGGACATATCAAGCGCTTAGCATAAATCAATGCTGCACTTAACCGGATCATAAGTGGTAAATACAAAACTGGTAAGATCCAGTATCAGCATTTAAAATTTGGTTCAGACACCTCACACCTCCCGCCACCTGCACTGTCAGTGAGTCTGAAAGCGCAAAAGCTCAGTGACTCTTCTTTGCTTTGTATAAGCTCTTGTGTGTAATTGATTTGTGAGTTAACAGGTACTCTGGTTATTATAATTGTATCAAGGGTGGCATCCAGAATGGTACTGGTACTGGTGCTAGTTAAATATAGGATGTCAGCTGCTGTGTTGAAACTTGAAACTCAAACATTGCCTTTGTTCCTGGTTGGTGAAGTTTGGTGAAACTAACAGTGACCAAGGGTAACTTAGTCACAGCTTTGACCTTGAAATGGGGTTTGTTTATAATTAACCATGCATCATCAATCTCAGAATCGCTATGCTTCTGAACTTCACTTGTTATTATCTGATACATTGAGCCTTTTCTTTTCTGAAGGATACATCAACATAAAAAATTTATATTTTTTTAGTTTATTTCAGACCATCAATAGTCCATAAAATGAACAAACCTAATCAACCGTGATAGATAATTTCAATGAAATGATCTCTCATTTTAAAATCAGAATTAACACATCACTCATGAATAAGAACAAGATCAATGGTTTAAATTTGACATGTAGACCTTAAAACTTTTTTAAATATATAAATGAACGGTAAATTTGTGACCTTGGTGACAGAACAAAGAACTTATTAGAAATTAGAATACATCAATTAAAATTATATGTTGTTTGACAAGCCATTACAATTTAGAAGTACGGATCACCTGATAGAAACATGGAAGAATGGCAGAAACCCTTCTTTGTAATTGTAGTTCCCAATATCACCAGAAACTACCTTGACCTCTTAGTTTATTTTGCACTTTCACCTTTACAGGAAAGAGGTAAATGTCGACCCGAGGTATTCTTTAATAGTCTGTTACTTCTGATCTATATTTGGCTGGTACAATGGTAGCACCGGCTGAGACACTGTTATTGACAACATGCTATGGTAACTTTTCAATAGAAGTGAATACAGCAAAATATTTTGGGCATATCAGAGAAAGAAATATATGTACCAAAAATGTAAATTGGCGTGACACTATTGCTCTTCTGCCAAAAAATGTAGCAAGAAAACCAACTACTCAGCAAAAGAATTACAAATAATATGGAGAGAAAAAAAAGAAACATAAATACATAGGTTAGTATATCATAATCATCAAGTCCCTTATAAATGTTTTTTTTGTTGTATTTCCTATAAATCGCGTGCCAGAAAAAATTAAGCTGCCAATTTATTAACTGGAATTGTTGATGAACAGCCAAGAACTTCTTACAAATGGTGGATACTGAAACAAGGAGATCACATGGAAGTTAGAGAGTTTGTCTTTGGGAAGAAACAATAGTAGATATTATGTTTGTTTTACAATCTTAGGGTAATACCGTTTGTCAACAGGGACTAATCATGAGTTCCAAGTTTTAATCAAGTCATGCAGAGTTCCTATATATACTTGCGACATTTGATTTTTTGTCACTACATAATCAGACTTGTATCCTAAAAATAGTCTCTAACGAGACTTGAACTCCATACCTCTTTCATGCAGTAGACGGTCGTGATTTTTTTAGATGTGAGGGACGAACGAACCAGATGAGATGGGAGTTGAATTTTATAAATTTGATAAGTACGAATCTCAATACTGAGAGGCAGGGCTAGTCGGTAACTAAGCAAAACCAACGAGACACTTCTGAATGGACTAGCTAATTATATACTTTGGAGTTAGAATTATTTTCACTTTTTCATCTTCTGAAATTTAAGGGAATATATATATATATATATATATATATATATATATATATAGTAAGGCTACGGTGTTTGATCAAGCACAGCGTCTTCCGTGTTTGGACATCAAATCTCACAAATGGACAGCGAAAATTTCGATTTATCATGCTCAATAATTTCTTAATATCAAAATCTCCTCAGATACAAATTTTTTCTATTTTTGAAGTTTTTTAAGTATGTGTTTAGAATTTTTAAAATGGCCTCAAAATAGTAATAAAATAAGAGTGAGTCTTTTATGGACAAAAAAATTTAAATTCAAATCAATTACAATCATTGATCATTATCAATAATTGTGCAATCAAGTTGATTTTGCATCAATAATAATACAACCAAGTTAATTTTGATCCATAGCAGAATTTGCCATAAAATAATAAATGTTTATACATAAAAGTATGGCAATTTCAAAAATCCGAAACATACCTAAAAAACTCTAAAAATAGAAAAAATTGTATCCGAAGAAATTTTAATATAAATAAATTATTTAGCATGATAAATTGAAATTTTAGCCGTTCATTTGTGAGATTTGACGCTCAAGCACAAAAGACGTTGTGCTTGGCCAAGCACCGTAGCCTTACTTTATATATATATAGAGAGTTGTGCTAAAATACTTTATAAAGCACCAACATTCAAATACTCTAGACTCATATCTCGAGATACAAAGTACAAACGGACGATCAAGACCATTGAAAATATTCTCTATATTAACATCTATTTGGAGACCAAATTTCATATTTTTTGGAATTTTTTTACTATTTTATCGGATGTGTGCAAAGTTGGTTAAATTGAAGGTCTGTAAATCGTTAGATTAATGAATTTTACACATACCCGATAAAATAGTAAATAAATTACAAAAAATATGAAATTTGGTCTCCAAATAGATGTTAATATAGAGAATATTTTCAACAGTCTTGATCGATTGTTTGCCCTTTGTATTTCGAGATACGAGCCTAAAGTATATGAATGTTAGTGCTTTATAAAGCATTTTAGAATGATACGAGCCTAAAGTATATGAATTGCAACAAGAAAACAAATTTAGTCAAAATCGAACTCACAGTCTCCTCTTTTAAGCAGTGTCGCCTCTTTGAGCTTTTTCGTCGAGTCCTCTGGGAAGAACGACCAGTTTAGGGTTACTGTTTTTGCGACTAAAGTGGAGTTCGATTGAGTCCTCTTGGTGGTCGTCTGCTTCGTCGTCGGGAATGTCGTCAAGAACGAGAAGGAGCAAGAGGAGAAGGAGTGGATTTCGATTTCGTTATGTGTACAGTAGAGAGAACGAGGAGCAAGAGGAGAGACGGAAGGGATCGAAGAAAAGCGCTGGACCCTTTCATTTAATTAAATTCAACCGATCAGCGACATATCTTAGCACGAATCTGGAAAAAAATCGAACGGCTGCGATTATCAAGCACAGAGGCAGCGGTGCTTGGCCAAGCACCGTAGCCTAATTCTATATATATATATATATATATATATATATATATATATATATATATATATATTCAGAATATGAAAGTTATTATGATGTTTTTTATTTATTGATAAAACACTAATACAAAAAAAAGAGTAAGAAAAAATATAGAAAATAACCATCAATACCAATTTTATTGTTTGTGTTACATGACTAAAATTTTGGATTAATGATTTTATTACGCAGCTTATTTTGTATTATACTTAAGTTTTCAAATTAAATATTACAAACATGACTAATAAAATTTGGTTAGTCTTTAAAGTACTACACAAAATTACATAACAAAATCATTAATCCCATTTTTATTCATATAATATTAATTAATTATGGTATCAATGTGCGATATTCATAGCAATATCTATATAATTACCATCTTTCGATGACTATCATATATTTAAAATGCATGAACAAAATTTCAAAATCTAAAAGTATTTCTGGTATGCACACCCTAGAAGCAATGTTTATCCAACATCTAAAACTAATCACAAATTAAAGAAATACATATTTTGTATTTTTACACTCACATCATATCGAACATATTAATATCTCATAACGCTACTCATAACTTTCCAAAAATAATTATAAAGAAAAAAAATTGCGTACATGAATCTATTTATCAAATACTTGAAAAATATCATGGTTTGACCGTCGGGTGTGCTTCCAGCTCATTTTTTCCTTGTTATTAATTTATTATCGTATTGATTATAACGTCATCATTTATGCATAATTTGTTTGTCAACAATCGACTTTAATTTTGTTCTTTATGTTTTTTCATAAATTGTTCGTGTATTTTTCTATTGGTCATGTCATTTTAATTACATTGAAAATGAACACGTAATTTTAATAGAAATATAAAAAAGAAACTCATTCTTAAGTGAAAAAGAACTTCTTAATGATTTTATTATGCACCTTACTTTGTATTATACTTAAGCTTTCAACTTAAATATATACAAACATGAATAATAAAACTTAATCTTAATCTTAAAACTTAATCGCTACGCAAATAAATCATGTATAAAGTCATTAATCTCAATTTTATTCGATGACGATATAACAATATCTATTTCACTACCATGTCCACGACAACTATCATGTATTCTAAGTGCATGCATAAAATTTAAAAATGTGGGAAATATACTTATTTGCACATTCTAGAATAAATATTTATCCCACATGCGAAAATAATAAAGTAAGAAATATTTTTTTTACACTTGTGTCATTTCAGGATTAATATCGATAATGCTACTCATAACTTTCCAAAAATAATTACGCACAAAAGATTTTGTGCATGATCTATTTATCAACGATTAGATAAATAAATATCATGGTTTGACCGATGATTCCAGCTCGTTATAATAGGAAAATTTTCACGGAGAATCATAGTACAAATATTTTCAACAGATAGAGTCAAAGATGCTCTAAAAATTTTAGAAATCAAGATGCAAGTATTACTTGCACTTTTAATTTTTTTTCAACTCTCGTTCAGTTGTCTTAAGGTTGTTGTACAAATTTTACATTTAGGAGCGCAACTATTGCTTGCGCCTCTAAAAAATTTTAGAGACTTAAGTATTAGTTGTTTTCTTAATTTTTTGTGATATTTATAAGAGTCAGTTGGTCCTCTTTGTAAAAACAATTGTTTCGCTGACCCTCTGTGCAAAAATTCCTTTTAATAGTGTTGAGTATAAGGTCTCCGTTTATCATTATTTGTTTGTCACCATTCAATCCTAAAATTATTAAAATTATTATTTTTATTGATTTTTCACAAATGGTTCATGATATTTCGCTTATTTTTGACTAGTTATTTTAATTACATTGAAATTCAACACATAATTTTAATAGAAAAGTTAGATTTGCATCTTTTGAAGAAAAAGGACTTCTCCAGTCCTGACAAACTGGAGATGATAACAAACCAACGCAATATCTTATAAAAGATAATTAAGAAATAAAATATGTAGCTGCCGCGTACTGACATGCTCCAGCTGTCACCGCCCCTCTCTTTCTTCCCGCGTCAAAGGCCTCTCTGGCTCTCTCCCTTGTAAATCTCTCTCTTCGCAAATTTACCAACCATCTCAATCTCTCACACTTCACAAACACTCGATACACACTACTCATCTCAAGCTCACAACTGATCAACCATGGATTATTACTCAACCGACTCTCTGTCTCCTTCCGCGTCGAACAACAACTTCGCCACCATCTCCTCAGCCCCACCGAAGCGCCCCGCTGGTCGCACCAAATTCCGTGAGACCCGCCATCCGGTATACAAAGGAGTACGTCAGCGCGGAGCTAGTGGTCGATGGGTGTGCGAGGTCCGCGAACCAAATTCAAAATCGCGCATATGGCTCGGCACCTTCCCGACCGCTGAGATGGCAGCCCGGGCCCACGACGTAGCGGCCATTATCCTGCGGGGCTGCTCGGCATGTCTCAATTTCGCTGACTCAGCGCAACTCATAAACATCAATCCCGATACCATTTCGGGCCATAGAGACATTCAAAGAGCGGCCGTGCAGTTTGCCAAGTATTTCAAGCCACGAGAATTGGTGTCTGATGCGGCGGTTGCAAATGCTACAAATTCGAGCAATGCGGTCAGCAGCAATGGCGATTATGGGTTCAGAGGCGACGATGAGGTGCCGAACGCGGATTACTACGACAAGAGCATGGCCGAGGGGATGATGGTGGAGCCACCGCCACCGCCACACTAGTATAACCAGGGCCCCACCAACGGAGAGTATAATTACAGCAATTACTGGGAAGATGGAGAGGCAAGTGGAGATTTTTTTTTATTTTTTTTTTATTTAAAGCCCGTAGGCATAAGTGGAGATGTTTCTTTGTGGAATTGTTAGAGGTTCGAATTTTGGTTTGCTAGAATGTGTTAGACGATTCGTGAAATTGATCAACGCATAAATGTAGGGTTTTTTAATTTGTTTTTTGTTTTGTTTTTTTGTTTATTTCGTGAAATTAGGATTCTTTTTCTTTGTTTTTGGTTATTTTTTGTTTTGGGTTTTAGCGGATGTATGCAGATAGAAGTTTTGGGTTATTTCGTGAAATTAGGATTCGTACACATAGAAGTTTGATCTTGGTACAAGGATGTATGCAGATATTTCTGGCGAAATAACTATCATACATCATCCTTTTGTGCACGCGCTTTATAGCACATCAAGTGTAGGTTTCCTGAGGATGAGTACATGAAAATTTACTGCACTAATGAAGGAATGAAACTACCTATTGACGGGATTGGTGCTGTTTGGATCCAGAAAGATCTGGTTGACAAGACTCGAGCAAATTTTGAATTTGGAATGATGATCATTATCAAATTAAAATTTTAATTAAAAATTAATTGAATATTAATTAAAAATAAATAAATAAAAATAAAAAAATAAAATCAGATTGATGTCGGCAAGGTGATGTGGCATTAAATCTTTGTGCCTTGCCGACACAAAGAAACCAAAATATCAAAAAGGTTTGATATTTTGCTATACATGCCAACATGGCATTTGATTTTTTTCGAGATTATGTCGGCAAAACAAAGGGTATTTTCAAGAAGTTCATATTATTTTGAACCGACATGCCTTAAGGGCAAAATTGTCTTTTCATAATTTTGAAGGGTATTTTGTTAATCGATCAACTTCCTCATTTTACTAAAAATAGAGGGGTAAGAGGAGAGAGAAAAACGCACAAAAAATCGAATCGTATCTGTTAACTCAGGATCGAATCGATAATATACTTTCGCTCTTTATCGTATACGGTTATTTACGGAATTCGAAAAATAGCATTTTTGCGCAAAAGCGATGTTTTATATTTGAATAACGCATCAAATAAAATATCTTTACGACTTGCAGTTATTCAAATATGAAATATCGCTCTTTCGCAAAAATATTATTTTCGATTTTCGTAAACAACCGTATACGATAAAGAGATAAAGTATATTTATCGATTCGATCCTGAGTTAACAGATACGATTCGATTTTTGGTGCGTTTTTCTCTCCTCTTACTCCTCTATTTATAGTAAAATGAAGAGGTTGGTCAATTACCAAAATACTTTTGAAAATTATGAAAAGACAATTTTTCTCTTAAGGCATGTCGATTGAAAATAAATATCAACTTCTTGATATTTTTCTTCCCCTTTATTTTGCCGACATAATCTCGAAAAAAATCAAATGCCATGTTGGCATGTATAGCAAAATATCAAACCTTTTTATATTTTGGTTTCTTTGATGTCGGCAAGGCACAAAGATTTAATGCCACATCACCTTGCCGACATCAATTTGATTTTATTTATTTATTTTTATTTATTTATTTATAATTAAGATTCAATTAATTTTTAATTAAAATTTTAATTTGATAATGATTTTCATCTCAAATTTAAAATCATAATAATAATTAAAATTAAAATTAAATATATATAAATATACATAAACATATAATTGTTTTCAACAATTATATTTCTCAAGATATAGTACTGACTTGGTTGCGATATGATTTTATACAACGTATCGTATACGTTTATAAATTTAACAGTTATTTTTGCTTGTAATCTTATATGACATATATAATTTAATCATATCAGAGATAAACTTTTTCTCTTTCAAATTCGAATCATTCTTGGATTAATCCAACCACAGTTGTTGAAGTGCAGTACTTCAATGTCAAAATAGATGCAAATTTCATAAAGTTTCACATGAGATTTGAATTTTCGTTCTAATCTTATTTCAATTGTTATTGTATAACACTCGAATATGTGCTTCAGACCTTCAATTGTTACTACTATACATACTTACATATATACTTCAGTTGTTATTATAAAATAATAATGCTAAAGAAAAAATGGCAAATAAACAAATTTCATCATAAAAACACATACCAATTGAAATATAATAAAATAACAATACAATAAAAATCAACAAATTTAACTACTACATGTGAAGTGATTCTTGTTCAACTTCATAAAGAAGCAAAAGGAATGTGGTTATAGAATTTTGTCTATCTAATCGAGAAATGTCATTTTGAGTATTATTTCAATATGGTCATATGATTCTAGACTTTTATTTCAGTTTATCGAGGTTAATCCAATGATATGACTTTAATTCATTTTTGTTTGATTATTAAGTGACATTTTTTTACTTTGTTATTCGCTATATTTTTATTCATTGCTCATAAGTGTTAGTCGCTATTTTACTGTGTTGGTATGAAAAATATGTCGAATTGATTGAATGTACAGAACATCTTGTCAGAAAAAATATTAGTATACTTGATTTATCGTCATCAATTTGATTTATGTAGGTGTTATTATATTTTATTTTTTAATATGTAAATCATATTCTTTAATTACTATGATATTCAATATTTTGACGGAATTTATATTCTCGTAAATAATTAATACCTATTCTTGATCATAATCTTGGATCTGCTTCGTGCTAGAGTTGATTTCATAGAATTATGGAAAGAAAGAATACTGCATGGCTTCGCTTCCATCAGAGAGTTGGATAAAACATAAATTAAGCACTCGCTAATTATTTATTATTTATTTATAGTATGATTCTGCTATGAATTAGAAATAGCATTAACTGTCTAATTTTAAAGATCCGATTATTGAAATTTGCATCGCTAGCGATTATTTTCTTTTAGAGAACTCCCCCAAGAGCTCTCTTTATCGTCCTCGTTTTCGTCTTCATCATTCTCATCCTCATCCTCCTCTACATTTTCTATTTATTCTTCATCTTCTCTTTCTACTTCAAAACCGAAGCATTTCTTGAATTCCAAATTTGCACGAGTCTTGTCAACCAGATCTTTCTGGATCCAAACAGCACCAATCCCGTCAATAGGTAGTTCCATTCCTTCATTAGTGCAGTAAATTTCCATGTACTCATCCTCAGGAAACCAACACTTGATTTGCTATAAAGCGCGTGCACAAAAGGATGATTTATAATAGTTATCTCGCCAGAAATATCTGCATACATCCTTGTACCAAAATCAAACTTCAATGCAAATGGCTCCATGAGGGGCATCCTACAATAATTTCCTTCTAATTTCTAACTGGAAAGGCTCGAAGTTCTTCACATAATCATTCCAATTCCACTGGGATTTCACCATTCTTGCAATTCTGAAGTTCACAGGCGCTGTCAAGTTTTGCAATTCTGAAGTTCACAACTCACAAGCACTGGGATTAGATCAACGGTATTTTTGTGAAATTATATCATCGAGCGATCTTTAATCCGACCGTCTATTATTTACGATTTAAGATCTAAGGTAGGGGAAATGAAATCCTGTGCGTTTTTGTTTCACAGATAGGAGAATTTTTGTTCTGAACCGTTAGATTGAAAATTATCGATTCATATTAATAATATCAAAACTCCTCTCTGAATCATATGATCGTCGGTTTAGCGTTGATCTTTATTCTGACGATTCAAATCAAATTTCGCAGGGTGCAGAGAAAAAAATTTACAGAGAATACGATTTCAAGATAGAGAGAAAAACAAAAAAGGCTTAATATCGTGTTTGGATGCTAATATTCAAATCCTTTTGACAATTTTAAGGTTTACTTAAAAATTAGAAGCCCAAAGCAGCCCAACTACACACTGCACGACGGAACACAAAAGCCCATTGATTGTACCAAAATTCCAAAAAGTTTGGGTTATTGCTATCTATTTCTTCTCCCGTTACATACTTGTCCAATATAGCAATGAATTCTATCAGAAAATTGCCATTTAGTTATGCACTTATGCTCATTTAACATCAAATTCTCACAATTAATTTGATCCATGTAAAACTCAGATACCGACGAGCTTTGCACGTAGAACCAACTACAGGAGAATTTTCATAATGAGCCCAGTTTTGGGCCGGATTAAAAACAATAGCCTACAACTTCTAAAAAAAATTACAAATGATTGAAGGGCGATATTAACAGTAGCGTCATAAATTTCATTCAATATTTTATTATTTTCTTCTGTTTTATTTTTTATGGGTCTCACTTCAGCGCAGAAAATAGAGACGCTATTGTTAGTCGCGTTCTAAAAAGTTGAAATAATTCTAAAACTTTTAGAGATATCATAGTTGAAATGCATTTAGAACGCTATTATTAATTGCCCCTTTATTTTCTAAAAATTTGGAAAAAAAATAGACAAGTAGAAAACAGAAATAAATAATAAATAATTAGAGAAATTAAGGATAGCTATTGTTAATAGTACCTCCGGCTATTTATTATGAAAATATTTAGGATTATTAGACTTTCTTTTAAACCGGCTCAAAGTTGGACCCATGATGTAAATTTTCCCAAACTGCAAGCAGTCTGTATCATGAGTATATTTGTACTATTTCTTTGCACTTGATTTCCAAAATCAGGAAATTTATTATGTTTTGACTTTTGAGTATACTGAAGCCGAATGGCAGTTAGAAAATAGGTTTTAACCAAATGTATAAACCAACGTATTTTGCATTGAATATATATTTTTAGTTTCATTAATGGGAATATTACCCTCGGAATTTTATATAGTCTGTACAACGCATATGATCAGCATATAATGTATTTCAATAATTTCATGAGGTTATTATTAATATTGAATTGCGTTGTTAAATACCTGGCACAGAAATTGCGCCATCACTTTGTAAGAAATAAAAAAAAGAATAAGATCCAGCAAAGAAAACTATTTTAAAGGAAATTTGAGTTAATTTATTAGAGCTTTTAATTCCAGTCTGGTAGCCTACACACATCTGGTGTTGGTCAACCATCAACTAAGATAACACTTTCATAAGTTATTAATACAAAATTCCATACCCAAGAAGTTTGCTAAAATATACAAATACAGAGATGAACAAAAAATATTTCTAATGCTATTCTTCTGCACACAACAACAGTGCATGTTGTGCCTCTCTAAGGAACAATTTAGTAAGCTGCTTTTGGCCTCTTCGGTACACTAAACTTGACCAATAATTTATCCTACTCTCTTTTTCACTGCAATATATTAAAAAGGAAACATAATAAAAGAACAAACATACAACATACAGTTGCTTAAACAACATTAATAAACATCGGCAAAAAATTCAAAAGACAACCGTCATTTGTACATCGAACAGTTGAATATAATGCAATTTGTGTTAGAAGAGGGTTAAGCATCTGAAAATTGAACATCTTTTTTTCAAAAAAATGAGTGGGATACCTTTCAGGTTCAGAATTGAATTTCTCGAGCAGTTCCGAGTCTGATTCCTCAGTTCCGGAGCCTTCTTCAAGACCCATCAACCTCAAAAAAGATTAACAATGACATAAAAATGGAAATAAGCATGATAGAATAAGCATTTTTTTTTTATTCTCCATTTTCTTGGAAGGGGGATTTTATAGGTGATAATTATCATACTTTGAAGAAAGAAGATCTACGAGTAGCTCGAAGGCCCTCAAATCCCCACAAACTTCCCAAATAGCTGCTTGTACCTCCTTGTCAGAGGGCTCTAAGACCTACATAAAAATAATCATGATTGACATATTGAAACAAAGAGAATTTTATGTACAGAGAAAAAAATCACAAGAACATACTCCTTAGATAAAGAAAACAACAGGTATATTTTACATCAATGAAGTATGAAAACAAATCAAATTTGATTCTTGAACTAAGAAATGCATGACATTTCGAGGATTTGTTGGGTTGCCCGTGTAGTTTTACAATAATAAATTATTTTACCGCCACAAGCATAGAAGAAACCCGATCAATCTCAAAATCTTTCATAGAGATGGTACGCAACGAGGCCATAAACTCTTCAGGAAAAACTAGTCTATTCAGATAAGAAGGGGCCTTCCTTTCTCCACTCCAGCTGTAATTAGAGAGCTCACAAGTGTACCTGTTACTGGTACTGTGATCCTTCTCACTGGTACTGAAGAAACCATTATCAAGCAAGGTTTTTGGTAGGAGGCATCTCAATTCAGCACTCTGAAAATGGAAAGAAAAAAATGATAGTATATTCTTGGGAACCACAATGCAAAAACAGTGAAGTTAAAGAGAAGCTAGTTATGCAAAATAAACAAGTAAACAAAATAGAACCTGAATCTCTAAGAGCTTGGTTTTTTTGTCAGCGGATGGAACATGCTCAAGTGCTTCCACAGGATAATGCACCTACATAATTACCGACCGCACAAATATCTTGTGTAATTGTGTGACAATAGCAATTTTAAAGGATTTAACAACATAAATGTATGAAATAAATCTAGCTTAGAACTGAATTACAAGATGCAACTTCCTATGGTCATCTATTATATATTCAAATATATTTAATAAAGATCTGTTGAAATATAACAACAAAAGTAACTGTTACGAATTGATACCATGAGATAATCTTCAGGGTTCTCTTCAATTACAAATCCATAAAGATATAACAATTCCTGGTTACAAAATAAGAAAATAAACAAAAAATAGATGTCAATATAGAATCCTTTTAGCATTGCAAGTAGTTAGGTTTCAGTAATGATGAAACAAACCTCGTTTCCTTTGTTTCCATAGCTAATATTTATCTCCTTGTGAGCACAATCATACTTCTCAGCTTAAGATTTCAATCAAAATTCAAAAAAAATCAGAAGAAATAATTGGTATGAATACAGGCTTGAACTTGTTATAATAAAGTTCCAAAATTTATACCCAGAAGAAGATACATTGAATTGGGAATCCCTGCCACAGTACCCGATGAATCAACCTCCCATGTAGCGACAGCTTTAGAGCCTGTAATAGTACCTTCAAATCAGAGACATGAGCATGATTTAGGAGTCATGAGTTCGGATCACTAGGCCTGTAGATGAGCTTTGGATCCCTTACTAAAACAAGAATGATCTGAGAAAACAACCATATGCCAAATTTTATGACATTTTTTTCCTGAAAGTAAGACTATGACTAACCATGGTTGCAGAAGTCTATTGCTGGCACCAGGCCCTCCACCCAGATAGGCTCTCCATTTCCTGATTCACCACAGTTGCACTCCATGCCATCAGAATCCTGACCAATATAATTCAGTTGTTCAAAAGAAGAACATAAAACTGGTGAGGTCTAAATAAGTACCAACCTGATGATCAGTGTCTTGTTCATGATGTGATGTTTCGTCATCATGCTCCTCCTGGGACTTTGGAAATACATATGAATGAGGCATTGGTATGTTCAAAGCTCGAGTCCAGAATACTGAATTCGCCCTAATAACAACACACAAACACACACAGGCACAAAATGATGTATGAAAATTTATTTGTAACAAAGATCTTATCAGAAACTTAAATAGCAAAAGAAATTATAGGAGATGAATGATGTACCAAAGGAAATCTTCATATTGTATATCTCTGGTTCTGTCAAATCATTCAGAACATTCAGTCAGAAGGATACAGATTAAAAATAAAAACCTTCCAAGAAAGAAAAATAGTTTTGACTAGCTAGATTGACCTTTCCAATTGATGTGACTGCAAAAGCTTCTCCACCAACCCTTTCACCTTTTTTACATACAGGTCTTGTAGTGAATTCCGCTGCCAGATGAGCATTTTAGATACTAATATATAAAAATTGAATATAACGATGGCTCTAAAACAAGTTATGGCATCTCGAAAGTCGCAGTGGGTGCAAAAATAACCTGTAAAACAGTAGCACGGTACAAAGTTGTGCCTTTCAGTTCAGATAGTTCGTCCTCGGTGAACCAAAGAGGGCTACCAAACTTTCTGGGCAGCATATCAAAGTACCTACATGTTCACCAGTTTACTGATTTAAAAAATTAAAAGAGGTATAACAGGTTACCTTCAAGATGCAACAGGTTGTTGGCGCATTTTGTAAGAAAGAAACAACAGGAAATGGGGCATCTTTGGATTAATTACACAAAGGGAGGTGGAATATGCTAATATCTTGCAAATAATAAATGATATATGATTTTGTTCTGAGGTTTTAGCATGGACCATTGAAATTACTTTCAGTAAGGAATGCAATAAATAATTAAAAAAAAGAGGAATCGTACGGTTTCCAGAGGGAATCAGGCCGGATACTCTCTACCAAAAGAAACAGCATAACCAAAAATCGATCGTCAACTCCACCTTGCTCAAACAAAGCCCTGCAAATGGGCCCCAGTATAGGGTCTTGTAGCACTCTCATGGGAGTGATAGCCAGGTCAAGCGGCACCGCCATAACAACACCTACACAGCCAATTTCAAGTATTCCAACAAATTACAATGCGTAAAGAGAAACAATTACATCAGTCCTAGTCCCTAGAGAATTGTGCAAAGAGAGCAAGCACCATTGTTTGAATTGCGTGAAGAGGAAGAGGAGAAGACGCCAAAACCCTTGTTTGAACCGCACGGTTTAATTGTACAGCCACGCAGTTCTGCCCCATTCGCCTAATTTTGGGGTTAGAGAATTGTTATAAGATTGAAACATAAGAGTGAATGCATCGGTGTAGAGAGCGAGAGGAGAGGAGAGATGATACCTGGAGCCATTGGAGGAAGACTCGTAGCTTAGATTCTGTATCCGGCTCCGGTACGAGAGTAGCCATCACTTGTTCGACAAAATGCTGGAGAGGGATTATTTTACCAGGAGCAAGAGTGCAAGACAGCAGCAGTATTTAGTACTTATCGATTGAGCTTCATTTTTTGTACTTCTCTTTTTGTATCGGATCGGATAGGTGCGTTTCTCTGAACATCGGCAGGGGCGAAACCGGGAAAGAACGAATCCAGATCTTCTACCGTGCTGGCAGCGTAAGAATTATGAACCGCCCGATCTGTATTTAGAATTATGAACCGTCCGATCGGCATCAAGATATGTGCTTATCAAATTTATAAAATTCAACTACCGATCGTTTTCCATAGCACAAAGAAATCTGCAGCACGCAATAGGCGATTCGAACCATGGGAAAGAATTGGGAATGTGAAACAGGAAATAATGGCATCTGGTTTGGAAATTTGAAGGTGCAATGAAATGGAGATTAGGGAACTTTGTTGATTTCGTTGTAAATTAATTCGAGTTTGAGCTCGAACTAGAAATAAATCAAATTATTATTTTGAACTTAACTTTATACAAATTATCATTTCATTTTACTATCATTTCATGACTTAGATAATGTACTATGCATAGGATGCTAAAATGGTTCATTCGAATTGTTTCAAGATTCATGATGCACCAATTTTGAAGAAATCAGATGGTCCATAATTAACGTCATATATTATATGTATAATACGTTAGCAATGCACTAAGTTCATTATTTATCTTTTATTAATTATATACTATCTTAAGAAAAATGAATACAATATATCTTATATTAATTATATATTATTACTTTTTACTAACAATTTGATTATTTCATACTAAATAGGAAAAATTATACTATATATCTAATAATATTATCATTTTATGTTATATAAACAGTAAGACTCCAAATTAATATAATTTCATACGCTGAGGTACTTGAGGCCAAACAAGTTTTGAAATAAATCAGCGAAAAAATCTAATTAAACAAGAAAAATTGAGTTATATTTAAATCACACGTTCGAGCCACAAAATCTAATAAATCATTATTTTTTTATTTAGTATGAACACTTTTTTATTTATTATGTGCCTTATTTTTTTTGTAGCACTGACTAGAAGCAGTGCAGCAAAAGACCTGAAATAACTATTCTGAATATCTATTGTATTTAGTATGTACACATGTTTTATTTAGTCTGAACTAGTATGATCATATTCTTAGTTAGTACGAGCATAAAGTAACGTTTGATTTTGAACAGACGTAACTTTTGACTCGTAACTTCGATTTGCGCATATGAGCACTTTTCGGAAATGAAAAGACACGACGCACACACTTTATTGGAGTGTAGCCTCGTAACAATGCTGTTTTTACCTCCAAAAACACTTCTAAATCCTGCAAATCACATTTTTCTGCACATTTTTTTGCTCAAATTTTCTAAAAAAATGTTTGAAATAGTGCAAAAACATATTTGAAACATCTAGTATAAAAACATGTTATATTTAGTCTGAACACTTGTTTTATTTCGTCTGCACTCCATGCATTATGTGCAAAACAGACATGAAACAATGCAAAAAAAAGACTTCAAACAACTAGTATGAACACCTCTTTCAACTAGTCTGAACACATGTTTTATTTAGTCTAAACACATGTTTTATTTAGTATATGCCTCATGTTGTGCAAAATATACTTGAAACAACTAGTCTGAACATTTATTTTATTTACTCTCAACATGTTTTTATTTAGTTTGTGCCTCATTTATTTGTGCAGAAATTATTTGAAACAATTAGTCTGAACACATATATTATTTAGTCTAAAAAATTATTTTATTTAGTCTACACACATGCATTCTATGCAAAACATTTTTAATAGTGTGTAGGACAAAAACGTTCAGAATAATGCGTGCAGTACAACTTTTCATTTTTTATATGCTTTGACTGTTTGATTTTTCATTCGTTAGAAAGCGTTGACTTTTCTTTTTTTTAAAAATTAGTTGGATACTCCTACTAATTGACAGTTAATCAATCCCTTAACGTTAATTGAACTTGTGAAATATTAATTAGTCAAGTAAACCTGTCTAGTTAAGCCTTTTGAATTATTTTGGAAGTTTGGAAACTTTAAGATACGTATGTATATACATTGTACATCATCATATACGTCAATTGCTCCTACTTCCACTAAACAATTGTGTATGAAAAATTGTTTCAACTACCGTTATTTCATTTTTGTTATCCATAATTTAGCAAACCAGATCTTCTACCGCGCAGCACAGACAATGTGCGTGCTGCGCGGTAAATCTCAGCCTTTTATTTGCATCGAGATTCGTGCAAGTTAAACTTTATAATATCAAATCTCTCCTGAATCAAATCTGAGCCGTCCGTAACTTACATCGCAGAAAATAATAGACGTCCGTTGGTACTGCGCGGCAGAGAATCCGCTTCCATAATTTAGTGTGTACTCGGAAGCCTAATGTGCATCTCTAGTTGTGAACAATTGGCAACAGTAAAAGAAACTATGGTTATGAAATTCGACATTTGAAATGTTGTGTACTTCATGTTTGCAGAAAATAAAAAGGAAAAACTTGCATGCACCGGTAGCTATACACTGTGTTCATCTGTTGTATCTGATTGGTGCAATTCCATCTAGAAAATTGAACAACACGCAAATGGAAGTAGAATTCCACCAATCAGATGCATCTGATGTACGCATTGTACTCAATTGTGGTGTATGCAACTTTTTCTAAAATAAAAATAAACGTTTAATACAAATTTTACATCTCACATGTCACATTCTCACTCAGCAACTAAAAAATTTATGAAGTTTGCGGCATTCAACTAATAACCTCTATTTAAAAATGCTCGTCAAAATATGAAAAGGTAAGATGCATGAAATTTGATACGTAGTCTTAAAATGATATATCCCCTACATAAATACATTTTCATGAAACTAAATAGAACTCAGAATGTCCATATTTTATACATCATCAACCTGAAGAATAACACGATATTCGTAAATATATTAATTTTACGACAAAGTTTGACTCGATTTAAATGATAATACAAAAACCCCCAAATGTATTATCAATAAATCCTTACCAAAAAAAAAACCTGATTAGAGCGATAAAATCCGTTTCTCAGGAATTAGCCAATTAGGCCTAGTCAAATTTGACCAGCAGCTAGCAGTTCTAAAAGTTGTCATACATTTTCATGTTTCTTCGTAAATCAACAACAATCTACCTTGTTATTACCGAAAACATTTTGAATTATTAACACAAAACTAATCTGTATTTAGTTTATTTAAAGGTTTAAACCTGCTCCACATTATCAGATATTTAACGGGAAAAAAGTACTCACAAAAAAGCCTTTCACTTTTCAGATAAGTTTATGCATCCATTTCTACAAACACAAGATAAAAGAAGCTTTTCTTTATCCCGATGTTGCAAATAACACTGGTTACTGTTCTAAGATTAGGTACACGGAAATTCAGATTTCACATACAATCACTAGCCTCGATCTATAATTGAAAGCATATGTTCGGCATTTTACTCATACACCAACATTTCCAACCTCCTCTTAGTCCTCTACCATACAAGTTTACAAAACACAGCCATGCAAAGCTGCCGTGATTACGTTGCATATCTCACATTTTCATACATGCTAACCTAAAACGAATCTAAGCCGTAACATCAACAAACAAGAGATGATCTGAGAGATAGTGCCTTGGAAAAGTCTGTGCATGAGGCCCATCGTATGACCGACTCTGACACGGCCAAGTCAAGCTGGTCCATCTCGCCGAACCCAATCGTGTGGTTTCTTTTTCTCCTATTGTTGTGGTCGTTGCTATTTCCTGTTGTTCTAGATGAGTTCCCCTTTGTAACCCTGCCAAAATCTACCTGTCTGTTTAATACCGCTGCTTCTTTAGATGTAGCACACCTCTCATCATCATTCTCTGCATCAGTTGGCATAATTTAGTGATTAATGTAGAATTTTTGGAATAAACTAGTGCAGATAACTTGAAAAAAAATTGATATACAGTTCAAATATTTTCTTAAATATACACTTCAGATAACTTAAATATTTATTTAAAGAGGTAATATCTCCCTCTTTTTAGGAGTTCAATTGAGGAAGCCCGAATACCTAGGTTGGCTGAAGATTCATTGAAGATACCTTAAACTACTTTAATCTATATAAACTAATACCAATTCAGTCAGATATCATAACAGATTAACAGTCATTCTTGACATAAATCATCAGCACAGTTGTACAACAGGAAGTAACCTGCCAGCTACACCTACACTTCAACAACATACCTGTTCTAGTATGATTGGATACCTCCTGTCTCATTTCAACTTGATTTTCCCCAGTTTCACCAAAAGGACTGAAAGAAAAACTTGGCATTGAAGGAATTGGTGAACAAAACTCAGCATCACTGTCAAAGAAAAATCCAACATTTGGAGAAGGTGTGGCCTCCTCGAGAAAATCCGAAAAGGAAGATCGACATGTGAAAATTGGTGAGAAAGAGTTATCACATCTGGTTTGGCATGGATTTGGCAATGGGGTGCTAAAACTGACATCACGGCTGGCGCTAACTTGTTGGCTAGAAAAGGAGAACGAGCCGATATCTTGCTGTACCAGACCTGCGTCATATAATTGGTCGCATGGGGCAGGAAGTTTATTCGAATGTTCTGTTATCCATGGGTGATCTGAGGAGAGAAAAGATCCTTGACTTAGATATCTGTACATACCAACAGTCATCCTAAATCTAGTTATTACATTACCCAAAGATACTATAGGAATGAAACTAATCCGAAAGAAGTACCAGGGGCGGGCCCATGCCAATCAGCACTGGTATTCAGGAGCATCACAACATAATGCTACAGGTAAACAACCATCATTGCAAACCTAAATACTGCATTGCCAAAAGATAGAACCCAAAAGCATAAAATTTACACAAAAACAAAAAACCACCCTCACCAACCACCATTTAGTATAGCTTCAACACCCCACTCACGCTCAAACATCACAAATGGATAAAGATCTTGTCTAACCCAAAAGCATGAAATTGGTCCCAAACATAAAACTGCCCCCACCAACCACCATTTACAATTAGTTTCAACCATGGATAATGATTTTATTTCAACTAAAATGGATAAGGATTTTATTTCATGAATGGATAAGAATTTTATTTTACCTAAAACTTGCTTAGGAGAAAGTCTCTGTCTGGGATCCCGCTTCAACATGCCAGAAATCAACTCCTTTGCCAGCTCAGAGACCTGATCCCATGGATCACAGGGGAACTGAAGCTCATTTGATTTGATTGACTCAAAAATCTTTGACTTGGTCTTTCCCCAGAAAGGTGGCATCCCGCTTAGAAGAATGTACAGAATTACACCAGCAGACCATACATCAGCCGCCTCATTATAACAACCAGAGAGCACTTCTGGAGCTATATAAAAGGGGCTTCCTACCATCCCATGCAAGCTTTTGCCTAAATAATATGAAATATAATTTTGAATTGTGTTCAGGGAAAACCATGCCAATTATGTGGAACTGGTCTTAACTTAAATATGCAGCTGCAGGTAAACTTTGTCAGTAAAGTCGAGACAATGAGATCATAGTTTCATCTTCCTGCTAGCTTTTATTCAAATTTATTTACATCCATAAACTTTTAATTTTTTAATTGCATTTTTATTCCATTACCTGAACAATACTGCACGATCAAAGAAAACGAAGTTACACAGAATTGGCCCAATAACAACAAAATGCATAATTTACCTGGAGTGATGTGAGTAGCTAGCCCAAAATCAGCCAATTTTATCTGAGAATAAGCCGATTTACTGACAAGAAGAACATTCTCTGGCTTCAAATCTCTATGCACAATTCCCTTTTCATGACAATACATCACCACTTCTATCAAATTCCTAAACAGCACTGCCGCCTCATGCTCAGAAAATCTACCATGCTTCTCTAGCCTGTGAAACAGTTCGCCTCCTACACACAACTCCATCACAAGGTGCACATATTCTTCTTCTTCATACACTGCCTTTAGGTCAACCACATTTGGGTGGCCTGACAAGCAGGCCATGACCTCTATTTCCAATTTAACACTGTTCAAGTCGTCTGATGAGATTAATCGGTCTTTAGAAATCGACTTGCACGCAAGGGTTTCACCAGTGACCAAGTCAGTACAGGATCGAATCACGCCGAATTGGCCCCACCCAAGTTGCGGGCCTAGCCTGTACCTGTCTTCCAGAAAAGAGATGTGTGGGGTTTCCAAGATTGGATTACGCAGAGACGGTATTTTGTAGGATGTATAGTAGGGTTGGTTGACTGTAGCGTTGCTTCTAGAAGCAACAGCCATTTAACCCCCCAAACCAACGAAACTTCAGCTTCTCTCTCGTTTTCCCTCTCCCCTCTAGAAATTGATGCCGCGATTGAGGCCTTTTTGAAAGGTTGATTTGAGTTTGAAACCTCAACAGCCCATTAGAGAACCTGAGGAAGTATCACTTCCTGGTCAGGAATTATCAGAAATGATTGGAACTTCGACGAAATTTCAAGCGATTGAAAACCAAGAAAACTGGTTTCGTTCAAAAGTTTAACAAACGAAATGGTTACAACCCCAACCAATTTCAAATCTCAGAAATTGGCAACAGTACAGGACCAACAGCAACACTAGATCTAAGATGAAAATGACGCGGCTAGAAATTTTCAACCAAAATGAATTCGCAAAAAGCGACGAGAGCAAACAGAACTCTCGAATTAACCCAGATCCAGCCGTTATTGTGCGGGAATAAGTTCGAAAATTTCAAATAGAAGTCCCACCTAATTTGGCAAAAATGGTGGGAAACCCAAGGTATCGGAAGAAGAACTTGCCTTGCTTGTAAAACTAAGAAGAAAACGAAAGAGAAGCAAACGAAGAAGAAGCAGTAGCAAGTAGAGTAGAAGAGCAACAAAGTGTAGACTTCTTCTTCGCAAATGGAGAGGAGAGAGAGAGATGATGTGGTGTGGTGTGGGGTTGTCAAGCACTCAAGCCTCGCGAAATTCGGTTGGTGGAAGCCCCACTTCTTTTATTTCTCTCTTCTTTGTTTATTTCATAGAGCAAATGTGCATTTCTTTTTTGCTTTAAATATAGCTGGTCGGATTAACACTGTTACTCTCCAGTTAGATGTAAAGATAGATAGATCTCAAGCGTTCCCTTTGAATCGTACGAGGAAAATAAACGGTCGAGATTTTCTTCTTGTTGCTCTTTTGTTCATCCAACTGGAATGGATCCGAGTGTACTAGGAGTGACCTGTCTGTCGATGCCTCAAATTGGTCACTCAAAAAAAAATATATAAAATTGTGTTCTTCTTTCTGATTTTGGTGTAGTCAACCCTGTTATTTTTGGTATTTTGTTTTGTCGCTCTTTTGTGTAAACCTTGATATTTTGAATTTCTTATTAAACAGTCCATGGATTAAACTGTATAAAAAATGCATTTTTATGGTTAATATATGTGAAATAGGAAGCATATACTTGATAATTTCAAAATTCAGAATTGTTTCCCACTTTATTATGACCTCCTTAATGAAAATTTCATTTGACATTTTCTTCATTAAATGTTCTATTTAAATTCTTTGCTGGCAATGGCATTGGAGAAAGCCAGGAATTTGGGAGATGTGGTACAGACATTAATGACATTTGATGGTTTTGTCACCTCTTTTTAATTGGTTAGAGAAATTTTTTGCCCAATCAAATCCATTCATTTTTTTAAAAGACATCACAAACAAGGAAAAATTAACATCTCATTAATTGCTTAAGTTACTGTCAGCATAATTGTTGTCGCATATTTCATGAAACGTAGAAACTGAAAAAGACTTTTTAAATTTTTATTTTTAAATTGATGAGGTATATGATCTCACTTCTTTTTTCTTCATGCATTCCCTCTTAAAATCATTTTGATTTGTAAGTGTAGCATTCCAACAACACACACAATGTAAATCTGTATGTCTCGTATGTTCCGGATTATTTCAATTTCGTCAGTTAAAAAATTACATATCATAATTATAATACACACACAAAAATTCTAGGATTTGACAGACTAATTTGCCTAATAATTATTTGCTTTTTTTAGCTAATTCATGGAACATTTCATAAGTAATCTTACAAAATTAATAGAGTAAAGGTCAGTCTAAGTTATCATCAATGTGTTTTTTTAATAAATGTGAGATCATCGATATTATTTGATTTAATACGCTTAAATTTTGGAACTCTTCAACTTTGTTGTAAATAGTATTTAAAAAATAAAGACATATTATGCTATAAATAGTATTAGACAGAGAAAATTCCATTCTGAAAATTGACTCGTTTCGTCGAAAATTTCACAAATATATAGCACATTTTATGTATTTTAAAAATTAAAACTAAAAATCATATATGCATTTTAAATGGTCTCCCGTTTCTTTTAAAATAATTGACTCTAATATTCTACGTAAGAACCTTTCTATCATTGACTCCGATAAACTAAAATTATGCATCCTTCAATCATGTTGCCAATAGCCTACTAGTAATTGTTAACTATAACTAATTAATTCTGTTTATTTCAACAGCTACAGGCTATGAAAATGATTTTCCCTGAAAATGTCAATGCAGAGGTTTACAAGGTCATGCATGTAAAAGTATCTCTTTTCCGTACCAGTGTTTTTTTTAAGGAGAAATCCCTTCAGCAAGTAGCAACTGCTTCATTAATGGAATGCTTACAAGTACATTTAGGGATGTCAATGTCAATGGGTCTTATCCGCGGTTATTTTGACTATCTCGCGGTCTATCCGGCCTGCAAAAATATCATACCCGTCCTACTCGGTCCGCGGAGGTGGGATTAAAATTGGCAGCCCGGCCTACCCATGGGCTTCACAGCCCGGCCCATGGGCTACCTGCACAGGCCCGTCCAATACTCCAGTGCATCACAACATCAGCGCATCAAATAAAAAATGTTTATTTTATTATTAAATGTATAGTTTGTAATTACTGAATTGTAAAATTTGTAATAATTTTAGAATTTCAGATTAATATCGTCTGGTAATTTGATATCATAATCAGCTACCAGTATTATAATCGGCCAAATCTATTCAGGCCTCACATCATATACTAAAACCCAATCTAATTCAATATTATAATCGGCCCATGGGTACAACTTCACAGCCCATAGCCCGCCCCGGCCCGGTCATAGGCCCGGCCCTACCCGGCCCTCCATGACAATGAGCCGGGTGGGTATAATGCTTGGGTCGGGTAGGCATGTGCGGACCGATGGGCCGGCGGGCCAAACTGCCATCCCTAAGTACATTAATCATCCGGTCTGTGGTGGGGAATGGGGATGCATGCACTTCCGTATTTCTATGGAAAATTTATATAATTGGCCGAACTTTAGACCGGATTACAAATAATAGCTTGATTTTTTTAAATAAAATTTATAAATAGTCGGAGACGTTATTAACAATAGAGGTTTTAAATTTTTTTTGATTATTTTTTGATTATTTTTTATTTACCTGAAAAAAGAGTGCAGTGTCTAATGGAGTGGAGAAGAGAATAGAGGCAAGTAAATAGAGAAAAGAGAAGTGTTTTTGACGCTCCAGAGAAATTCATCAGCTAAAGGTTCTTTAGTATGTACAAATAGGAGCGTAATTAACAATAACTTCTCTAAATAAATTTCAATTAGGACTTCTTTGAAAGTTCAATAATCATTTCAATTTCTTAGGAGCGCGACTAACAAAGCGTTCATATTTTCTACACCGAAGTGAGCTCCATATAAAGAAGAAAACATAAAAAAATAATAAAATATTGAATGGAATTTAGAGACCCGTCTATTTGTAAATAAAAATTAAGAATGTTAGGCTATTAACTTTAACCCGGCCCAGAGTGCCCACTATCAACTTCTAGATTATTACAAACTAACAAAGGCATGTAACTCGTTTGACCTGTTTAACCTGTCTGGCCCGACTTATTTTTTATCGGGTTGAGGTATCATCAAGATGGGTACGGGTTTGAATTTGATAACTCGTTATTATGAGTTGGATCATGTGCTCTTGATAACTAGGCAAAATCGAACATGGTGGTTTACTCTGCTCTTCTTAAACTTGTAACATCATTTACTATTGTTCAGCAAATGTATAGTAGTTTTAATATCGATGATTGCAGAATAAGAAAAAAATCATCAAAAAAGTAAAATGGCGTGTCTCAAACTTATTTCTGAAAAGTTAGAAGCGATAAAATAAATTCTCATGTTTGACTTTTCTTAAATTAAAGTTTCACATTCATTTTCCTTCGCATAAGTTGCCACATAAAGTCATTATATACTTTGTATCGTGAGAATTCAAGACTAAAGTTAATTATCTCTAAATATAATCTATAAGTAACCAAATATTAAATTACTTTATTTTATTTTTGTTGTTATTTTTATTTATGTACAATTGAAATTATAATCCGCATAACCCACATAATCTGTAAAATTCGTATATAAAAAATCATATGGGTTGGATTGGGTTACGACCTTAGGGGTGTGTTAGCTAAAGAAAATTTTAACCCGAACCTAGTTGGGTTGAAATTTTGATAAAAAAAAATTGACTGTCAGTTGTACACCTCTAATTATATGGATTTGATATTTAGTTAGTATGAATTCGATACTCAATAATAATGCAAGTTATCATATTTAATTATTTAGTTAGTTAGTTAAAAATATTCAATCCAATGTTATTCTGACTTTGTTCTGTTTTATGCATATTATTAAATTTCTTATGCATATTATTTCAATTTGTATGCATGTTGGGTATATTCCGGTGTAAACGCATATGAATAGTTGGTATGAATTTGGAGATCGCATGTACATTCTCCTCAAGGAAATTGAGCTTTGTAAATCCACTCAACGCGTTTATCTTTAGCAATTGATTCAGTCCGATCTTCGTTGGATCTTCTTTTTGAGTCCAAGGTGATACAAGCCGTTTGATTTTTAAGTTTGATGTCAATCCGACTAATCAGACGGTTGTAACTACGTCGTAGTTTTTTGTGTTCAACCAAAATTGTTACTTTGTTTCGGATCTTTTTCCGATTGGGACCATCTCAGCAGCCAATCAATAGATTCACGCATTTTCAAGCCTTGCTGTCTAGATGCTCTTAAGGCTAACTGTATTAAGCAAACCAAATCTGAAATCTCTTATCCCAATACACTACAAGTCTACAACTGATACTTGAGCAAAGTCAACAACCAATCAAAATTTGAATTTTGGAGAGAAAAATCAAGTGCCGTTGTTGGTTATGGGACCCATATTTCCTGTTTCGCTCTCATTTGTGGATAATGGTGTGGCGGGTGACTGTCAGAATTAGAGGTCGTAGTGACAAAACACAAAGGAACAAAAGAAAAAGAAATAGCAATCATTCCTGTCCCATTGCCTTGCAAGTTGTGTTTTAACACTTATCATCAATTTGTACATATTTTATGATCACAAGTGTTAAGAAAGAAGAAACAAGACACAAATATATGTGCCAACATAATCACAACTTCAAATTTCAGAAAAAATGTGAAGATATCTACTTCAAATATTCGTGATTTGAACGAGACAAATATGTGAGAATAGTCGTATCTTTAATGCATAAAGTTACATCACTTCGGGGACGAATTCAGGATTTTCGTCAGGAAAGGACAAGATTCATAATTTTTTTCCAGAAGATGGCAAAATAATACAAATTTTCAAATATACATGGTTATTTCGCAAAAAATTTCGACAAATCGCACAAATACACTAAACAATTTTGTGAAATTTTTTTCCCAGGGGGCACTTGCCCCCCTGGTTGTACATGGGTCCACTCCTGCATCACTTGATGATTGGTATTATGAAATAAACTAGATTTTTATTTATTTATATTTTTTTAAAAACTCGTGGTGTATAGAAAATGGCAACACAGAAAATGAGCCAAGTATATTATGCATCTCTTGCTTATACTGCATTGCTATTACACGATTATTCTGGACTAAACAAAAAAGTGACATAACTCAAAAAACACTCTTTAATGACTACAAATATTAATTTTCAAATAGTAAGCAAAACATATTATGAATCTGCTCCAGCCACAAAAGAGGAAAGGAAGTAAAGAAAAAAAAGAAAGAGGAAGAAAGGAATGATCAATCATCTAACCTTTCAAATTAGAGAGTAATTAAATATATTGTTTGAATGGAAAAAAATTAACTTTAGAGGCCTATTAATTCTTTTCATTAGTATGTGAACAAGTAATACCTAATGTCTTCTCTAACTTTCTCTTTCTTTCCTCACAAAAGTTAGTTCTAAAGCACAACCAAAAAAATCTTTATAATAGAACAAGACCAGAAGTTAAGATTAGTTTTCAATCTTACCCATGACCTCGAGCGAGCTCATGAATTTTAATAGTACAGTGATCTCGAGTAAACCATGATATCGAAACATGAACTCGATCTAGAGTTCATGGGGTTGGGAGTGGATACAATCATGAGTGCACCATTTGATTGTGCACTCATGATTTGGATCATTGGATCAATGGACTATACTCTCTTTTCTAATAGTTTAATAATTTATTACTTTTCTCTATCCAAGTAATTTAAGAAGAGAGAGTGTGTACTTTATTGATTCAATGGTTCAAATCATGAGTGCACAATCAAATGGTGCACTCATGGGTGTACCTACTCTCAACCCGTCCCGAGTTCATGAGATCCATCGTCTCAAATTATTCATAATTAACGCGATATGAATTCAGGGTTCAAAAAATCATGAATATATGAATTATTGGAACTGTCTTTAGGATCGTCTCATCAAATTAATCACTAATATTGCTCTTTTAAGAAATATTCTATCATTTACCAAAACTCAATATCGTACTTAAAAGTGTTAGAATATTTAATGTGTGGCCCCACGTGCTTTTCTCAGAAGCAGAGTCGGTAAACAAACAAAACAAATCAATGAAATCATCCAAATACAAAAAAAAACAGACTGGTTGGCAGATACCGACACATCCATTTTAAGGAAATGGAGATAATCCCCACCAACGCCGATGTATCTGACACCAGAACCAGTCCGATCTTCATTGGAGCAGATTTCAACTCAAAGGTGATACAAACCGTTCTTTGATATCAATCAGATAAATCGGACGGTGATAACCACGTAAGATCATTTCTTGTTCGACGAGCATTGTTCATACTTTGCCTGAGATCTTTTTTTTTTGTAGTTGGCACCATCTCAGACTCTCAGCCAGCCAATCAATAGATCCATGCAATTTCAATTTTTGCTGTCTAGAATCTAGATGCTCTTAAGGTTATGAGTATTAAGCAAAACAAAATCTGAAAATCTCTCATCCCAATATACTACAACTGATACTTAACAAAGTCAACAACCAATCATATTTTCAAACAATCAAGTACCGTTGTGGATTTCCTCAAAAAAAAAAAAAAAAATACCGTTGTGGATACGGGACCCATGATTCCTGTTTCGCTCTTTTTGTGGATGTTAGTGTGGCGGGTGACCGTGAGAATTAGAGGCCGTAGTGACAAACACAAAAGAAAAGGAAATAGCAATCATTACTTTGCAACTTATGTTTTAACACTTATCAATTATCATATAGTTGTGCATGTTTTTTATGCAATTGATGATAAGCACGAACAAGACATAAATATCGGTGCTGATCTTAATCACAAATTCAAATTTCAGAAATAATTTGAAGACATCTAAAATCAAGATTAGTCATTCGAACAATACAAATTTACCAAGATATGACTATTCTAAAGCAAATTCTGCTATGAATCAAAATTAATTTGATTTCACTACTATCGATGCAAAATCAATTTGATTGTACAATTATTGATGATGATCAACAAATAAAATTAATTTGAGTTTAATTTTTTTGTCCATAAAAGACTCACTCCTATTCTAATATTGTCGGTATCATTAAACTATGAGATAGTCATATCTTCAAATTAAAATTTCATCTTTTGTGATTCGAACAATACAAATATATCAATCAGATTAAAATCATTTTGAAGGTTATACGAATTATATTCAAATTCTCATTTAAACATTTTTCGGCGCAATCAAGCTGATAAATTTTAAATTCTTCAGTGCTTAATAATTTTAACATAGTAGATCCATATCTGATATCTTGTTTACCAGTTTAATCAGGCAATCAGAAATATGGGCCGTAGAAATTTTCTGGGCCTAACTCATTTTATCTACTCCGAATTCAATAAAATTATAAAAGCCTTCTTTAGCCGGCCCAAAAAAGGGGATCTGACAATAGAGGTCCCACTGCTCAGATCTCTCAGTAGAACCGATCTCGCTGACTCGCTCCACTCTTCCAAAACCTCAACCAAACCCTTGCGGCCGCGCACCTAACAACGAGAGAGAGAGACAGAGAGAGGGAGAGACGATCGAAATGGCAATCAAGACGAAGGAGATAGCGAAGAGGTCGAGCAAATACCTAGAGGAGGCCCTTTACAAGCGTCTCTTTCGATCGGGCATCGCTCCTCAGAGCGTTCGATCGGAGCTCGAGACCTTCTTGAAAAGTCGCAAACGCGTCTATAAATGGGAGGTCGGTGTAACCGTGCGCAAGCTCCGCGACCACAAGCGATTCAAACACGCTCTGATGGTAAATCTCTTCAGCTCAGATCCTATGCTTGTTTGATACTTCATCACTCTCTCTCTCTCTCTCTCGCTCTCTCTCTATTTGTTCCCTTTACTGTAATTGTTCAGGCTTTAACTTTTTTTTTTGATTCATTGCCCGTAGGCTTACAACACACACTCACAAAGAAATTAGAAAACAAACTTGAAACCCCCCCTAAAATTGCCTCTGTCGAGGCTTGAACTCCAGACCTCCCCCATGGAGGTCTTGTGTCTTACCACTACACTAGGTAGAGCTTGACTGTTCAGGCCTTAACTTGAAACCTTGTGTAGTACATTATAACTTCCAAATTGGTAACGCATTGTGCATTGAGCTAGTTGTTCTTATAAGTGGATTGAGTGAGGTATAGTTATGACTACAGAACTATTTACTAATACTTACTGTCATGGTGGTATTTGTCTGACATTGGAATGAATTATTTTGGGTGTTGTATTATGGATTTGCTCAGACAATGTTGGAAATTAGAAACTGTAGAAGTATAATTAGTAGAGAAGAATGGCTCAAAGAATACAGAATAAAATAAAATGCTTTTTAGTTCCAAAATAAGATTATTTCCCCATCTGACTTATCAACCAAATTTTAATATCAACTTCTGAAGCTGTGTGAAGCAATGGAGAAGCGTGGCATGAATCCCACAGTTCCTGACCTAGCGATTCGACTTGACCTCATTTCAAAAACCCGAGGCATACAGGCTGCTGAAGATTTTTTCATGAATCTTCCAGAAGATTCCAAGAACCACCTCACATATGGCGCTCTCCTGAATTCTTATTGTAAGGAGCTCCTAACTGATAAAGCTGATGCTTTGTTTGAGAAAATGAAGGAGCTAAATTTTGCTCAAACTTCCATGTCATACAATAGCCTCATGACTCTGTATACAAAGACAGACAATCATGAAAAAGTCCCCAAAATTATACAAGAGATGAAGAATAATGATGTATTGCCTGACTGTTACACTTTTAACGTGTGGATGCGGGCCCTTGCATCAATGGGAGATGTTTCAGGGGTGGATAGGATTTTGGAGGAGATGAAAAGGGACGGTAGAGTTACCCCTGACTGGACTACTTACAGTAACCTGGCTTCCATTTATGCTGACGCGGGTTTGTTTCAGAAGGCAGAGGCAGCACTGAAGGAATTGGAGAAAAGAAATACCAGTAATGATGTTATCGGGTACCAATTTCTTATTACCTTGTATGGGTGTACTGGTAATTTGGTGGAGGTGCACCAGGTTTGGCGTAGTTTAAAACTAAAGTACCCCAAAAGAATGGCTAATGTGAGCTATTTGAATATGATTCAGGTTCTTGTGAATTTAAAAGATTTAACAGGTGCTGAGGCGATATTCAAGGAATGGGAATCAGAGTGCAAGGATTATGATATAAGAATAGTGAATGTCATGATTAAGGCATATATCAAAGAAGGTAAGTTTGACCTGGCTGTTAGCACCAAACAGTGTGCAAAGATGAGAGGTGGGAGGCTCAATGCAAAAACTTGGGAGATTTTTATGGACTATTATTTGGAGAAAGGGGATCTGAAAATGGCATTCTGGTGTGCTGACAGGGCAATTAAAAAGAGTAAGAGTCTGAGGAGGCTGTGGGCTCCATCTCGTGATGTGACGGTTACTTTGTTGGGATACTTTGAGGGGATAAAAGATGTGGACGGGGCCGAGAAGTTTGTTGATCTCTTGAAAACAGTAGGGGTGAATTTGGAAAAAGAGGGGTTTGAGGCACTTATCAAGGTGTATGTCTCAGCTGGTAAGAAGAGTCCTGGTATGAAGAATCGATTAAAAGTTGAGAATGTGTCCATCAGTGAAGAGGTTCAGGGGCTATTAGATTCTATTTGTGACGCATGAGGCTGAACTGTCTGATTATCAATTAATGAGTTTTGAATGTTTTGATATTTACATGTTTTTATTTTCTTTTAAGACTGTTTGTTACCCGAGGTTGTACTTGAGATGTTACTTAAGGCTCTGTATTTCCTGAAGTGTAAAACTAGGAAAATAAACTTGTTGGGGGGTAAGACCAGCTGAACTTGGCTCTTTTTTAGTATAATTTTATAGGCCATGGTTATTTGAAAATCATCTTCATGAATTATTTAGTGTTAATTTTATTGGGTGGTGCTATTTGAAAATCATTTGTTTTACTTTTGTTGTCATTAGGGTTTCTCATTTGCTGTAGTGGATTTTTCCCTCTGCACCAGATAAGTTTTGATAATATGATTAATATCCTTTTTATGCTTCGAGAAGCAAGATTTTGTCTAACAATTATATTCATTTAATATTTATAGATACTTTGCCTGACATTACTGTTGTTGTCAAATTAGACTATTGTGTTGTTGTCAATTTGTCATGCCACAGATTTGTGTTTGGAATATTGAAAATCTCTGTTTAAATATGCGTGATTTTTTGTAAGCTTAACACAAAATCTATCTGTTTCAAATTAAGAACCAAAGTTGAAACTGATCTCTTTTTCGACAATCTAATCATTGATCAAGTAGATTTGTTAATTTAATTTAATTTAAGGTGAAACAATTAAAAAAATGGTGAAAAGTGATCGCATGAAATAAAATGTTATATATTTTTCTTCTATAAATTGCTTAAGTTTATTTTAAATGAACTGAAAATATATAAAATTGGAATACATATTTATCATTCATGAAATAGATCAGCTTCAGTGATTTTGATTTGTCATTTGAAGCTTCAATAAATTGATGAGTTGAATTTTTCGACCACCTTGATAAACATCAGTGGGTACTAATTTCACTCTTTATTTCAACTTTCTATTTTGAAAAACTGATATAAGCACAAGCACTGAGCTCAATCCTCACATGTAATCAATGGAAACTGTCAAATTTGAATATATTTCGTATGAATACTTTTGTGGATATTAAGCATCAACTCAGTAAATTATTATAACAAAGATCCTCGTAGTACAAAATATTAAAATGTTGGAGTTCTCTGAAGTTACTTTCTAGTTTGACCTCGGCCTGTCTGAGCACAAGTCCTAATTCGGCTTGTACCAATAGGCCCATAATGAAATGAATATATTTATCACTGTGTTGTGACGCATCCTTTAGATGGTGATTGGTGCATTATGTGTCTAAACGGGATGGCACATAGTGGAGCGGTACAACAACTCTGGCGCGGAATCGGAGCTGGTGTTGCGTGACATCGGTGTAGCGCAGATGTAGCAGGGACGGATTCAAAATTTTCGTTAGGAGAGAACAAGATTTATAATTTTTTTCAGGAAAGGACAAAATAATACAGATTTTCAAATATACATGGTTATTTCGCAAAAAAATTTGACAAATCACACAAATACACTAAAAAAATTTGTAAATTTTTTTCCGGGGGGCACTTGCCCCCCGGGACTACATGGGTCCGCCCCTGGGATGTAGACCGTCCATTTTTTTTACTGCATCAAAATTTGTGTCAAAGTTTAAAGAACTCTCAGATTCTCATCGTTGGCTGTCGATTCAGACGTTGATTTTCTGTAACGCGGTACTGTACCCGAATCTCCCTGACAGTAATAGTATATAAGCAAGGAACAATGAATGGTTGATGTGCTTTTATAAATCAAGGGAACTTATAATTAATACTCAGGCCCACCAACTTGCCAATCTAGGCATCTAGCTAAGATAATTACTTATAAAAAAAAAACTATGTTGGATTTCATTCCCTTTGTTTTGTGGTCTGTAATGAAACCCTGTAGCACTTTATTGCATGCCACGTCCGCGGACCTATAAAAACAAAACAAAACAAAAACAAAAGAAATATCAATTTATCATGGGCCAGATAGAAAGCTTCCAAAAAAAGTTGGGTCGAGTATGTCGCCGTGTTACCCCGGATTTTTTTAATATTAAAAATATAATAAATAAATTATAAATAAAAAAAAAGATGGGAAGAAAAGCATGAAAAATAGAAAATAAAGAGTTGTCAACTTCGTGCTTTCTAAAAGCAATAGACTAGAGACAGCAAATTTTTACAGATTCGAAATAGAAAATACGGAATTGCAACTACGTGCTTTAAGAAAGCACGAAATTGCAATTTTGAACTTTTGTTATTTTTATTTTTTATCAGATCCCTTCTTTTCTCTTCTCTCTTCCATTTCTCTCTCTCATTTCTTTCTTGACTTCTCTGCTGCTTCCTTCGAAAAAAATCACTAATTTTTGTTATTTATTTGTTGAAGTATATTGCTACAAGCTTTTTCAAAGAAGGTGAGAAAGAAATTCTTGACTGAGATCTGTCCTTACTATTTTTTCGAAGGTATTCTTTCCATTAAGTTCAAATTTAATTAAAAATTAAGTAGAAAATTTTGAGAATAGACACTAAATTGAAAAATGTCGTTGTTAAATGAAGTCATGAATAATTTTTTACTTATTGCGTAATTAGCAAAAAATTTGGATAATTTTAAAAAAATTGCAAATTTTGGAATCTATTTTAGTGTAATTTTGCTACCAAGGAATCAAATACTACGTAATTGTAGCAATTTTTTTAATCTAATATTATAGTAAATTTTTGCAACTCATTATCAAATTAACTAGCAATTTGGCAAAAATATTGGGTAATTTAGAAAAATTGTAAATTTTGGTTCCTATTTTACGATGATACCAATTAGTACAAAATTGTAGCAAATTTTTTAAACTAGTATTGTAGTAAAAATTTGCAACTAATGTATCGAATTAACCAATGTTGCACCAATTTGTAGTGATTATAAAGTAAATCTACACATGTAGGATGCTTCATACCACCATTGATGAATGATATTATTGTCGTCACTGCTTCAAAATTTCATCTACATCTAGATGAGTCTCAATATCATTCATAATTGACATCATCATTATTATCACTCGAGTTGTTAGAACCATCAGAGTGATAATCTGATTCACGGTTTAGTTTTTCGTTTATGTCATTTACTTGTGGACTATCTGGCATACTGTCAAGGTTTGATTCAAAATTAAGATTATCTTCATTTTGCTCCACAGATGGTGCGTAGCTACTTCCTGGCATACTGTCGTGATTTGAATCATAACTGGTATTATATGTATTTGATGTTGATAACCACTATTTCCAACAAGCGGAAATTGATCAACGGAGTGTCATTTTGGATAACTAACTTTCAAATCACATCATTATCTACAACCAACAAATTATAAAAATAGGATCCCTGAGAAGCAGTGTTTAGTCGAGTCGTGCACTTATGTTCAACTTAAATTGGCTCGGAAGTAGGCCAACAAATTTATCTCCTTACTTCATCAAAATTAATTTCTTCGGATCATGAAATGAAAATTTGACGCTTACATGGTAATCTACACCTGTAGGTCCTTTCAGCATATGACATATGTGATACACATTTATACAATCATTTATAAAAAAACTATACGCAAAACATACCAATCAATTAGTTCTTACAATCTATTTGAAATTAATTTAACTCAAAATAATATATTGCTAATAAAAATTTCAACTAACGAATTACAAAATAACAATGAAAAACATTTATAATTTGTAGAATAATTGAAAGAGAAAATAAAATAATAATGACCGGAAATTGAAAGTATAAATTTTAAATTAAAAAAATAAAACTAAAATAAAAAATCAGAACAAAGAAAATAAAAACTTACAAATTTAGTGACTTCTTATTTTTTTTTAATGTAAACAAATGCTTTGTGGAACACTATACATACAAATAAGCAAAGATTTTAAAATAAATTGATTATATAAGGTTAAAAACTGAATGTTGTAATCACAAATTACTGACTTACTGTACCGATTGAAGGATATCAATAATCCAAAAAAAACAACTTTAAACCATAGGAATATTATTATCATTTTTTTTATTTAGGCAAAACCCGTATGATTGTTGTTGCTCAATATTGAGTAGTGACACTGCATCTTCTTGGCGTGTTAGATATTTTTTATTTCTTTTCTAATCAATAGTGCACCATTGGATCCAATGTCGTTTTATTTTGGTTTTATTTCACATGTTATTTGTCATTTAGCTTATTTTGGTTCTGTTTTATTCTCAACGGTAATGTATGTATATGAATTAATATTTTGTTGAACTGTGGAGTCTCAACATAGCATCCAATTCAGGAAAATTTTCACAGAGGGTCAAGACCCAAAAATATTCAACAGATAGCGTCAATGACATTCTAAAAATTGCACAGAGGATCAAGAGCGTGACTATTAGTTGCGCCCCTAAGAAAATTCGATTTTTTGCTGAATTCAAGGCATTCTGCCGCTGTTATTTCAAATGTGGGGCCTACATTTAGGAGCGCAAGTAATAGTTGCGACTCTAAATGTTGCTGATAATTTTTTTTGCTAAGTTATGATTATTAATACTATATGCAAAAAAATTGTCAGCAACACTTAGGGACGTGATTATTAGTTGCGCCCCTAAGTGGTAGGACCCACAACTGAAAAAGCAGCTACATAATGCCTTAATTTCAGCAAAAAAAAAGTAAATCTCCTTAGGGGCGCAACAAATAGTTGCGTCCTTGACCCTCTGTGTAATTTTTAGAGTGTCTCTGATTCTATCTGTTGAAATTCTTTGATGTTTGATCCTCTGTGAAAATTTTCCTCCAATTCATACTGTGGCTTGCTCGTGTCAGGTTATTAACAATTCAAATCTTTATCAATCAGCGTAAATTTTTAGAAAGCGTCTTAAATCGAGGTAAGCGGTATTTTCCAAACTTTAATATTTAAACACATGCATTTAGTTGTCGTTTCACCACTCATTTCGAAATAAAATATCATTACCCTTTATATAATTAAGGTAAGATCGTGATAATAATGATTTAAGTGGTCATTAAATTTTATATTCAATTCGTATTTGATTACTGAATTTTGAATTATTTACTTATAATTACTGAATTTTAATATAACTTCAAATTGCAATCATTTCTTTATTATTTTTCACAAAAATATTAACTAAAAATTGACATAGCGGCTACACGACAACTATATTTGAAAATAGGGATAATTTTGTCTGTGCCACTCAAAAATGGGGAAATCTCAAAAATGCCACCCAGAATTGATTTCTTTCATTTTTGCCACTCAAAATCGATGTTATCTCCTATTTTTGCCACTTTTTTTCAAAAAGACAAAAATGCCCCTGTCATGGCTACTTTGTGTCCAAGTTCACTCCAGCCACCACCGACCTCGCTACTGATGTCGCTTCGAATGATGTTGTAATTGACTTTGGGATCGATTTTGGGAAAGGAGAAGGCGAACTGGTATCGGTACAGAAGAGGAAGAAGAAGCAAAGTAGTCATGACAGGGGCATTTTTGTCTTTTTGAAAAAAGTGGCAAAAATAGGAGATAACAGTAATTTTGAATGGCAAAAATGAAAGAAATCAATTCTGAATGGCATTTCTGAGATTTCCCCATTTTTGAATGGCACAGACAAAATTATCCCTTGAAAATAACTTATTACGAATTTAGAAGAAATAAGGTAGCTTCATGTCATTTTTAGCTAATTTTTTGTGAAAAATGAGAGATCGGTTCAATTTGAAGATATATCAAAATTTCGTAATTATAAATGCATAATTAAAAATTTAGTGATCAAATAAAAATTTGATACAAAGTTCAGAAGCCTCACATAAAACTTATTTTTAGGACAATATAAAAAAATAGCAAAATTTAATTTTTATATTATATCCAAATAAATAAATTTAGTTTTATAATAGTTTTTAGAGTGAGATTACGGTGCTTACGCGATCACGGTGGAGTTTGTGCTTGTGAATCATATTTCGAATTCAAAGTGGAAGTAGCTGATCCGAACCATTGAAAATGTTGTCAAACTAAAATCTTACTTAGAGATCAAAATTTTCCATTTTTAGAATTATTTTACTATTTTTGGATGGATGAAAAATTTATAACTTGAAGAGGTTTGTAAATTGTTAGATCAATATTTTTTCCACACATCTGATAAAATAGGAAATAGTTTCAAAGATATTAAAATTTTGGTCCCTTCATCGATTTAAGTATATATTAGGGATGCAAGAAATATTCGTAACTCGTGGATCGCTCGCTTTCGACTTGTTAAAATCTTGTTATCAGCTCGAGTTGTTAACGAGACGAGCTGACAGCTCGTTTTATTATAAGACGAGCTCGAATTTGACTCAGCTCGACTCATTACAACTCTTTGTTAATGAGTTGATATGGACCCTACGATTAATATATGATAAATCACAATCGTTGATTCCAACTCACTAAACATAAATATAAATATCCAATTTCTAGTTCTCTCTTCGCAAATCCAATTACAACTTGTATAAATTCTGAAAATGAGTTATAATTTCGATATGAACGAGCTGAAGGCTACAGTTCGAGTTATAACTTGTCAACTTGAATTTTTGTTTGTCGAGATGTTCACGAGCTAGACAATACGAGTTGAGTCGGTTCAAGTTATGGACAAGACGAACTCAAGTTGTATCTTTCAGCTCGCAACCTAGTAGTGAGATGAGCTAGCTCGACTGGTTGGCATCTCGAGACGAGTTCGAATCTTGTTCAACTCGTTCGTGTTCGACTCGTTTGCACTTCTAGTATAAACATTTTTCTTAATTGTTCGGATAGATTGTTTGCACTTTAAAATTCGAGATATATGATCGCAAGTATGGTAAAGCTTGTGCTTGTTTAAGTACCATAACATCACTCTTCTATTTTCAAATTTGTTTGAATGAAAAAATAATGCTAATTTGAATTGATTATTTGAATCATTTTTATTGTTATCACATAAAACAAAGCAATCCAAGAGTAAATTATGCCGAGGTCATGAATTTGAAATACTAATAAAGAAATTTAAGTCATTAAAATTTATGTAGCTTTGAATTTCATCTTGATCTTGAAAAAAAAAACAATGTCGTCGCTTTCGTACAAATCACAAAACACGCAGTTAGTTTAACCGCGCATCTCTCATGAATATTAATCATAAATTTGTGCTCGCTAATAATGTAGTGTATGTATATAGAAAAACAAAAATTTAGGTGCACCATTCTAAGTGCTTTCTAGGTACTCCAATCAATCCGTATCATTTGATTGAAATGTATGATGCAAATCTTGATGCATTTGAATGATACAGATTGATTAGAGTATCTAAGGAGCACCTAGAATGATCCACCTAAGTCTTTCTCATATAAAAAATGACAGAATGTGTAAAATCTGTAAAGAGAAGAAAAAAAAATGTAAACTCTGTTGATGAAAAAATGTGAATTCTATACAATTTCGTTCAGAAAATTTACGGAACTTTAGGGTAAAAAAATGTACACTACGCTAGCCAGTGTACACGCAGTGGCTCATATTCTGCTCCTCTCTTTTATTTTTCGCTGACACTGACGCGTAGTTTTCACGCTTTGACTTCAGAGGATCATGCTTTTTGAAGCATTTTAGTGGCTGAATTTGGGACAGGAAATCTTTATTCTTTTTTTATAAGTGATAATTAGTAAGTTTTATAAATTTATTCAATATCCACACTTAGACATAATAAAATATGTATTCGATTGACAGTTCTTCAAGTACGAAACTTGTAAAGATTTCATGGTGAAGCGCAAGTTTATTCAAATTCTTTCTATCAACTGTTGTATAAAATTATTTGGTAAATGGTGAATATCATATATAAATGAGTTGACCTGTGGTGCTTGATCAAGCATCAATTTTTAGATGTTTGATCGTCAAATTTTACAAATGATAGTTTAAATTTAAATTTATCATGTCTAACAATTTCTTTATATCAAATCACATGGAAATTTTTTATTTTTTGAATTTCTGACGTAATATTTTCTGACATTTTTTTTAATATGCAATTGTAGGGATGAAATAATCAATGAACATACTCATAACACAGTCAGATACAATTTTCAGGAACCAAATTTGTTGCTCGTATAATCCCTCCTCTTCCCTGCTTATTTAGATATGGACCGTTTAAAACGCATCTAACGGTCAAAACATTTGCCTCCTGAATCAAATCACCGTCGTTCGTAACGAGCGATCGATCTGTGGCGGTCGGATCGAACCGAGCACGACCTTGCTCGTCTCAAATACGAGCAGCACATTCGGATCCCAATTTTCAAACCACTTATAAATATTCATTATATTGGTCTACAAACCAGTGGCGAATTCAACCAACATACAACTCGCAGTTTTCATAGTGTATATTAATTAATGTATTTTATGCGGACGATTTGACGTTCAAATTTTAGTTTAAATAAAAATACCTATAATTTGAGGCAAATTCTGCTATAGATTAAAATTAACTTTGTTGTATTATTATTGATGCAAAATTAATTTAATTGCACAATTATTGATAACGATCAATAATTGTAATTAATTCGAGTTTAAACTTTTTTGTCCATAGCAGACTCACTCATAATTTGATATCAAATTGCATATCTAAAAATATTGTGTTGTTATGCATGTTAATAAATTTGTTGTACTTATTTTAGTTTATTATGCATGCTATTTTGATATCTAAAGTTGATATTGAATTGAGATTACTGTATTAACTTTCTTTTAAAATTTTCATATTTTGTACATATTCATATCCACTTTTCACATCAAAACTAAAATATTTTTTATTTTCTTAACACGTGACAAAATTCACAAAATAATACTGATCGATCGAGAACCTCAGATTTTAGTTTGGCGTGGTTGTCACCTAGCACAGTGACGCCGACTCACGTCTTAAATTACAACTCCGTTGGAAAGGACTGAAATAAATCCACGAATTTATTTAATGAAATAAAAATAAAAAAAATAAGTTACATGCTAAATAACAAAACACAAAAATTTCAAAATTCTTAACATATTTCATTAAACAGAAAATGATTCTTACAAATGCAGGCCTCGGATTCAGAATTTCCGTCAAGAGGTTCAAGATTTACGATTTTTTCTAGAGGGAAAGAAATGATGCTTATTCTTAAAAACAATGGTCATATTTCAAATATATGGTTATTTTGAAAAACCTCTAAATATATGATCGTTTTTGAAAAAAAAATTCGATGGTTCAGCTGCACTTTTGAGTGAATGTGGCTCCACCCATGTACAAAATGAAAAGAGTTTCTTATGTAAGCAACAAATGATTTGATCTGAAAGTAAGAAATAACTGCAAAAGTAAATATATGATGATTCAATGAATAAATCGAAATAACTACTAAAAAATAAGAAAATAATATAGATAATTTGAAATGAATCTCGAAAAATCATAGAAAGAAATCATAATTTGAATTTATCACGTATTTATTTCCTTCTTAGTTTGCGTCAAACAACTTGAAAAGAAAAAAAAAAAGTCAAATCTTAAGTTTTTATTTTAAATTTTTGTCTGGATTCGTCCTTTCAAGAAGAAAGAAACAAAAGACGATGGAAAATATACGTTATGAATCCTGAGGAATAGCGAAATATTATCTTATACCTAATTCCATGGATCCGAATCTGCTGCTTGTTTTTGAGGCAAGCAGTACCCTCCTTGTCTCGATCCGACCGTCCGATCGTCACGGACGGTTGTGATTTGATTCAGAAAATAGATGTTTTGACCGTTAGATGAGTTTTGAACGGTTCAGATCGAAACAAGTAGAAAACAAGCAGGATTTTAAAGAGCAGCAGATTTGATTCCCTAATTCCATTGGTTATAAAAGAATCTCAATTTCGCGTTATTCTATGATTGTGATAACTGCTAAGATCGGTCTATGGTGTGACTTGTCAGTGTGATGGTAGGCAAAAGCGAAAATCAATTTCGATTCTGTCATGACCCCACATTTCCGTGACTTCCTTTTTCAAATAGCAAACATGCAGAAAAGTCCACTAGACACGTTTCACCGAACGGTGCATGCGCCGTATCCTAATATAATAAACCAAACCACTTGCTTTTTAGAGCATATTATTATTTCTGGTCAAATTCTGATATGTACCAAAATCGAATTAAATTGCATTATTATCATCTATGACTGCAATTGATTCTATTTTTTTAAAAATTTGGATTCACAGAAGATTTGTTTTTATTTTCAATAATTATTCAAAATTTATTCATTTCCGTAATATTTTGTTAACGTATTCTTTCGATTTTTTTTACCTGTAACTGTAATTATAATAAAAGTTTCCATATTACTTGAGACAGTTGCAATGATTTTTTCAGAAAGCTTTCAAATTTAAATAATTTATAAAATTTAAGACTTATCTGCATTCTTGCAATTACAAGTGTCACATCAAATTAAACACCCATTTAGAGGTAAGAATTAGAAATAAGTTCCAAATTTTTTAATAGAGAAAAGCTTTTGATTACTGACAAAATTTTGCTAACTTTCACTAATAAACCTGCCACATATGCGGAAAATAACATGAAATAAATATTTATCCAAATTTGATATGTTAATTATGTAACAAACGAAATCCAAAATTTCTACCGACATAGATAATAAAGTCCTTTTTGCTAATTTCTATTGACATAGTTAAAATAACGTTATAGAATTCTTCTCAAGTCTTTTTTGTGGGAGATGATAATTAGCACTTAATAACCCCTTTTCAACATTGGAGCATTTTTTTCAAGGGGCATTTGTTTTTTTTGCCACTACAAAATTTGAAAATTGTCAAAATTTCACTAGGGTTCTCAAAACGGGCGGGTCGGGTACCCGTGGATCCACGAGTACGGCGGATCCACGGGTACGACGGGGCGGGTATGCACGGGTCCGAACCCCAAACCCCCAACCCGACCCGTGATAAACCCGGGCGGGTCCAGACGGGTCGGGTCGGATCCATCCAACTTTTTGAATTTTTTTTGAATTTTTTATATTTTTTTGAATTTTTTTCGAATTTTCGAATTTAAAATTGCACATTATTTTAATATATATATATATTCGAATTTTTCTGATTTTTTTTTGAATTTTTTTGAATTTTTTTGAATTTTTTTGAATTTTTTTTTATTTTTGCACGGATCTACGGGTCGGATCCACGGGTCCACGGGCGGGTCTTGGGATGGGTCGGGCACGGGTCTACACGGGCACGGGTTTAGACGGGTTTGAAGGATTTGGGGCCAACCCGACCCGTGATAGATCCGTGGATCCGGGCACGGGCCGGTAGACCCGCCCGGATTTTTTTAAAACCCTAAATGTCACTCAGAAAATTTTTGTCAAAATGCCATTACCGACCATTTTTTTGTATTGAGATCAGGAATTCATAATGACATTTTGACAATTTTTTTCTGAATGACATTTTGACAATTTTCAAGTTTTGTAGTGGTATAAAACTAAATTTCCTTTTTTTCAAAGTCAGTATCACAAAATGAATTTGATCATATCATATTGTGAGATTTAACTGTTTAATTTATTCCAGCATTCTCCTCGTGATATTGAAAACTCCTGCTATTAAAATTTGTCAGAAAAAATAATAAAAGGTAGATTCTTAAATAGAGTATTTTTTTTCTTATTGTTTTTAAATATAAAAAAATGTAGAATTTGCAATCTCAAAACTTTTTAATATGTTAATTTAGTTCCTGAGTGTTTAACCTTTTTTATTTAATTTCCAAGCATAATTTCTCAATATTTATATTCCAAACACCACCAGCGGTGTTTCCATGTTTTGAAATATTTTTTTCAAAACTTCCTATCAGAAAAAAGAAACAATATACTCCTATTCAATTAAATGAATTAATCATTATTTTATCATATTTAATCAATTGACTAGCATCTAAAACTGACATCAAAACATGTCTTACATTCATTAATTGGTTCGGAATCTTGACTTGTTCGTTCTTTAGGAATTTCATTTCTCGTACTGGCATGCATTGAACTGTTTCACTTAGTCTTTTATAGAATTTTTTTTTATAAAGAGCTCGAGTTAGGGCTGGATTAAATGTAATGGTTCGGGACTTTAAATTTTTTTACAAATGACTGAGGACGCTATAGTTAATACCGCTCATAAATTCTCTCAATTGTTTTATTATTTTCGTCAGCTTTTCACTTGTATGTGGCCACTGCACGACATTAATCATTCTATAGAAACTCAAGTAATAGTTGTGTCCAAAAATCCAATTTAATTAATAATATTAAAAATAAGATTAATAATAATATTAATAATATACTTTAATAATAATATTATTAATAAAAGTAATAGTAATATTAACAATATACTTTAATAATGATAATAATAATAATAACAATAATAATAATAGAAATAATATTACTAATAATGATATTAATAATAGTAATAATATTAATAAAAATAAAGTAATATTAATACTTTAAAAAAATTGCATCAAATATTTTTTCTCAAAATAACTGTATGAAACTTAATAGCCCCTGGTTTTCTCCTCTCACTGACAAGAGAGCCCGGTCTTCATAATTCAAGAGCGCGAGTAACAATACGCCCCCAAGGAGTTTTCAAAACTGAAACTCTGTTGAATTTTCAGAATCATTTTAGCAATTAGGGCCCGACTAACATTAGCGCCTCTAGATGAATTTGAACTGAGACTTCTCTGGAAGTTCCACGACTAATTTAGCCCTTTAGGTCCGCAACTAACAATAACGTCTCAAATAATATGGGAAAAAATAATGGTCTAGTGAGTTTCGAACCCAAGCCATTGCGCCTCTACTACTAGACCATGCGTATTTCGTAGAAGCTATAGACCAAAATATCTACCTAACCTACTTTCGGGATGAGAAAAATGCTATCTAATAAGTTTGATATAGTTATTTTGTGAAAAATATTTTAAATTATTAATATTACTATTACTTTTATTACTATTAGAAATTGCATCGCGGTGTACCGCCGCCTTTTGCTTTTTTCGAAGAAGAAACCTTCTGTATTAGAAAAATAAACAGCGCAATTATACCAACTTCAATATTTTTGTTAAATAAATTGTTTCATTAAAATTAAAGTTATATAAAAATAAATATCATACATATTTCTTAAGTTCTTTTGAAAATATAATGATTTATATGAAATGAGGAATGTGTCAGCATTAATAGCGTGAAATAATGTTATTTATGATTTATACTAAAATTAATGACGTGTCTCATTAATGACGTGTGGCATATCCAATAATCGGGACACACTTACAAAGCAAATTGAATATCAAAATGGCGTGTCGGAGTGTCAAAAAATTAGATACGCCGACACTTAGCAAGCTTTATATATAGTATTGATTATTATTATTATTATATTTATTATTACTATTATTATTATTGAAGTATATTATTAATATTATTATTATTAAAGTATATTATTACTACTATTATTATTAATGTATATTATTAATAGTATTATTAATAATGACAATATTATTACTTTTTATATTATTAATTAAATTGGATTTCTCTATTTTTGAAGGAGTAACTATTACATGTGCCTCTAGTTGAGGATGATTCATGTCCTACAGTGGGCCCCATATAAGAAGAATAGACGAAAATAATAAAATAATAGAGAGAACTTAGATGCGTTATTAACAATAGCACTCTCAATTTATAAATTTTTTTAAGAGTTTTGAACCATTACATCTAATCCGACCAATATTAGAGTTTTTATAAAAATTTCCCCTTTTATAAAGTCTTGTCTTCCTCTCCAGTGTAGAGTACTGGATGCATCCATTCTTAAAATTCAGTCGGTGTAATTTCCCCACAAAATCTAAAAAAATGATGTGACATATAGAAATAATTATTGTAGAACCTAGGGGCCTAGGTACTTAATTATATTTCTATCGGTTCAACCAAATAGGGACCTAAATTGCAAATTTCACAAACTATGGCAATCAATTCAATTTATGCAATTCAACAAGCAATTCTAATTAATTATCTAATTAAACAATTCAAGCACAACTCAATTCAATTCACAAACAATTCAAGCAATTTAAACTAATTGAATTGAGAAAATGTAAATAGAGAAAAGGGAAGAGAAAAGCTCAATCGCGTGTTGACGGAGTTCGGCTTGCACGAATGCCTCGCCTACGTCTTCGGGTCCCCGCCGCCCCCGCTTCTTGCGGTAACAAGCCCGGTCCGCTCCACTAAACAAAAACTCGCTTGCTTAGCGTACAACTTCGGAATTGGGGCTCTCTTACACACACCAGTGGAGAATCGAGCCGACTTCCTTGAACTCACTTACACACTCCGGTGGAGCTCAAAGCAACACACACTCACAATCAAATAGACTATTCCTAATTGGAAGATTTAGCAAGACAATCACTCAAACAAACAACTCTCTATAATCCCTAGATTAGATTTAGCTAATTAAACTTGGGATTAAGAGCAAGGATTTGGCTAAGATTTAGAGCTCAAGGGTTGCAGTAAAAATGGTGTTGAATAAATAGAATGATCAGCTTTTCAATTGTTGAGGGATAAAGGTTTATATAGGGCTCAATTCTGGCCAAAAGCAACTCTGCGCAAGATAGCGTTATAACGCTATCTTCTATAGAAACGATAGCGTTATAACGTTATCTTGAATATGGACAAAAATTATGACCGTTGGTACCAATTTTCTAGTAGCGTTATAACGCTAAGTTATGTACAAAACATAGCGTTATAACGCTATCTAGTGCCAGGACAAGAAATTTGACCGTTGGGATTTTCTGGCGTTATAACGCCAAAGTTAGCGTTATAACGCTATACCAAATTCCTACAGAAATTTCAGTACTTAGCCAGTTTTTGGCACCTTAACTTACCTTGGCATTATCACGCCAAATATAGCGTTATAACGCTAACCTCTCTGGAAGTTTGGGTGAATGATTTTGCAACTAATCCAAATGATGTTTTTGATCAAATAAAGTTTATATTCCTAAACTTAAAATATATCTAAGACATATTCTTGATGTTTTGGAATTTTATTGATTCAATTTCTATTTTAAAATCCAGTTTGAACATTTCAGCAATTTAGCGTTATAACGCCAAATATAGCGTTATAACGCCAAATATAGCGTGATAACGCTATCTCAGTTCGATGTAAGGTTTGGCCAGAAGATTACCATTTTGGACATCTAGCGTTATAACGCCAAGTTTAGCGTTATAACTGTTAGTGATTGGTGTCCTACATCCAAATCATATGTTTGATTATTTAGTTTATTAGTGAATGATTATATCATTTTGTTCCTTGAGTTATTATATTTTGTGGATTATCTGGGTTGATGACCTGGATTGTAGAATTCCACTAATGAAATAAATATAATTACTCTTAAAAGTCTTTGATCTTGGTAATTAGCAAGGAACACTAATTGACCAATATAAGTTCAGTGTGTCGGATTAGATGATGATCACATTCTACAAATCATATGACAAAAAGTTGTCAATGCTAATCACACAGGTGTATACATCGGGATGTATAGCACTAGACAGACCCAAAAATGAAATATCACGTGGATTGTGTTACGTGTCATTGATATTTCATTTGTGTCATGAATTCTAGGGTTGAGATGTTTATATTTCCTACATGAGAAATATACATCGTTGGTACTGTCCAACGCTCACTTTAACTATGAGTTATATAGACAGTTACTGCAATGTGTATAACTTGTGCGGAGGAACTATACGCATCAAGATACCATTGTCCTCTATACATGATATAGATGATGATATCTCTGGGCCCCTTGATAAAGTTTGTATTATGTGCATGCAATATGATTATATGTTAATCATATCATAATTAAACTTTAGAAAATCAAGAAAGAATAATTAGCAAGGATGACACATTCCTACCTTGCAATTATTTTGATATCATGAGACAAGGAATTGACACAATAATATTTTAATATTACAGGATCATGATTTTGCATTGTGCTTTTTCATCTACATCATTTGGATAATCAATATACCATGGCTAGTTATATCATTGATTTATGAAATTAAAATGTTTAGTTTCATTGCCATAATGATGGGATCCCATAGGGTCACACCATATGAAAGATTAAAATAAAATGTTGTAAAATAATCATAGTAATATTTAAAGTATGTGTGACATATTTTAAATGACTTTTGACACATGAGAGATGCATATAAATTAACATTGGATATTAATTTATATGTTGGCCTTTTAATATATGGGATTGTGGACTTAATTAAATATTAATATGATTAATATGTTTAAGCCCAAAGCCCAAATATAGGCCATAAAATTGCTGGGAATAATTGATTAATAATGATATAATTAAAGGAGTATTGAAGTATATCATTAAACCTAATCAATTTCCATCAAAGAGGAGAGAAACTTTTGGACAGTTTTTTGAGGTAACTTTAAATAGGATTTTGAAAGGGCAAACCTAAACCATTCTGAACGTATGACCTATGAAAATTGAAGCCCTTTGAGTCTAGAATCCAATGGTTCAAGTTTCAAGTTGTTTGGAGTTACCTACAAAGAGTTATGACAGATTTAATACCCAAAGGTCAGAAATTCAGCATTGAACTTCTTGGCTGAAATTTGTCTCTCTCTCTCTCTCCTAATTTTTCTCTCATGTGTTGAGACAAAAACTCCATTAAAATTTCTGAAATTTTGAAGAAGGTTTTAAAACTAGGATTAAGGTACCACTTGTTGTTCTCTTACTAGCCTAAGAGATACAAGTGTTTCTTTAATCTTTCGGTGGATACCTAAGGAGGCTCGACGGTTGACGAGCTAAGCAGAACCATTGAAACAAGACATAGAGAATAAGAAGATGCTAAACTAGACAACCCTACTTGATTTGATTTGGAGATCAAATCATAATGTATAATATTATTCTCTAATTATTTAGACAAATAAATATTGTCTTTACACTTATAATAGCTAGATCATTTGTTTTGAAATGAATAAAATTTTGTTTTATTCCTTGCTTTCGAAGCATCAAAACTTTCAATAACGCTATACACTGTTTGGTTCAGATTTCCTTGCTCTTTTCAGTCCCAAATTTAAATAAACTAAAATCTAAATACCCTAAGCATGTCTTCATTTTGATCTTGATCTTCATGCTTGAGTGTCTTCATCTTCAAACGATCATAACTTTTGACTCGTAACTTCGATTTCAGCGTTCTTCGTGGCGTTGGAAAGCTCGCGACGAAATCTACAGTCGGTATCTGGCTAGCCCGTACATGATCACTTTTAATGCCCATCGGAGATCGTTTGAAGCCTCAAAGCTCCTCTTGAAAATTACCTACACAATATCTCAAAAGACAAAGCTTTGTAAAATTCAACATCGTTTTGCAAATCAACAAATATAAGAGCTTGTTTGAGCCAACAATTATATACTCTTGAATTGTAATAAAAATTGTAGAAATAAATGAATTCCAGATTTAAAAATGCAAAATCTTGTCTGTAAGAAAAAGTTCTTGCAACGAATTTTTACTATTGTTCATATTTTTAAAATATCAAAGTACGAGTGTACTACTGCTGAAAGAGTTCAATAGATCCGATTCATTTATTGTACATTTTGACATGCAACTAAATACATATATTTTTTTGATCATTTTCACACATCATTTAGAAAAAAAGTTTGAAAATTACGTTTGTCACCATTAAGTTTCTACAAGATTCAATACAATTTTTTATTCAGATGTAAGCATCATAAATTACTTTAGATAGATTCTAAAAATATGATTGTAGGCATGCATAAAAACTATTTTACTAGTGTGGAAGAAATATATGAATATGATATTGTTATGAAAAAAAACTTGAATATTTCAAATATGGGTACACTTTTGATACTTTAAATTACTTCAGATCGTTCAGATACTTCAAAATTCGCACCACACATCATGATCGCACGGTTCATAGTGATTGAGAGTATTCAATGTACTAATATTCATAGTATCCAAAAATTTTCCCATCTTTATTATTAACAAGTTATTAATATGTCTATGGGTTTATCATAAAAAAGTTATTAATATGTGATATTTACAATAACTTTAGTGTCTGTCTACATATGATTTCTTATATAAAAAGTGAACAATACATATTTATGAATATGATAAAAGAGAGAAGCTATGTATATCGTGAGATAGCTTATCAGAGGCAGATTCATAGCTTAATTAAGCCCGGACACAATTAGACATGAGCATCGAGGTCGAGACCAAACTCGGATACCAATCCAAATTCACTAAAATATCATTAAAAACTATTTTTTCACTAAAAAATAAATAAAAATACACAAAATTTTGTTTTTTTTGAAAATCAAGCTGGACACTTGTCCAGACTTGCCTCTAAATAGATTATGTCCCTGTAGCTTATGATCATGTGATATTTATAATGACTTCTATATGATTATGCGGAAACAACTACTTTGTCTCATAAATATTTACATTTATGAGAGGATTTATATTATGATTATGTCGAAAACAACTATCATCTTAGTTAAATTAATATCTTCAGGGGTAATGATTTGATTTGATTCAAATTATTGAGATAAAGACATGTTTGTTTTCCACTACATCATCTTAGTTGAATCAACATTACAGAGAGAGAGGTGCTTATCTCATCATGATTGTTAAAGATAACGACATGTTTGGCTCATCATTGATTCATTTCTCTCAACTCAAAAAAGTATTCTAGAAGACAACATATGCCTTTGATAGGAGAAGGGTGGAAAAAAATTCATAGAGGGTCATAGAACATACTTTTTCAACAACAGATAGGATAAAAAAATATGCTAAAAATTTCACAGAGGGTCAAGGACGCAAGTATTACTTGCGCTCCTAAATTATTTCAATTTTTTTTCAACTCCCGTTCAGTTTTCTTAAGGTTACAGTACAAATTTTACACTTTAGGGGTGCAACTAATACTTGTGTGCCCTTAAAAAAGCTTAGGACCGCAAGTATTAGTTGCGCCTCTGATCATCTGTGATACAAATTCGGATAGTCTCGAATACGGATAGGAATCAGATATTAATCGAATATCGAATATCAGACCGAATATCAGACGAATACGGATACAAAACTAATATAATTCGAATAATAAAAAATTCCTTATTTGCTATATGTTTATCCAAATGTATCGATAAATTATAAAAAAAAATGTGATACATAAACACAAATTATATCTAAAATTAATTAGATTTGTAATCTTCATTCAAAATCCAATAAAATATATATATAATATAATTCTTTTTGTTATAATTCGGATACAATCAGATAATATCGGACACGAAAATCTTCAATAACTTCGGATACTATTAGATAATAGCTAAACGGTCGGATATAGATAGATGATAGCCAAATCGTAATATTATTCGTTAAATTTTTTCGAATACGAATACAGATGTCTTCGAATACGAATGCGAATCGAATAATTTTTGTTATTTTCTGAATAAAATTTCGAATAAAATCAAATATTATTTGATCCGTTTAGTCCCGTACATATCATGGACTGTGTTTGTACCAACTTTGATAGCAAAAGGCTTACAAAATACTCGGAAACAGCACACGAAAATGCTGACGTGACATGTACAATAACAGTAAAAGGGATGGAATTCTTTTTGTCTGACACATTCACGACTGTGGTCAATTAATATCTATAACTCTATTTTTATACTTTAATGTTGACATGTATTATTTAGAGCGATTAGAAATCAAATCATTCGAGTTAATACTGAATAAAAATTAATCAAGTAATTTAAAATCTATGTTCACGTCTGAACACAACGTTTGAATGCATGTTCACAACGTTGTTTACGTTCAGACGCAGCGTTGAAACGTGATTGCTGGTGTCTGAAATTTTGCATCATACTTAATCATTTTTTTTATTTGATTATGTATCGTGAATACGTGCGTTTAATCTGAAAGTAAATTCAGAAAAATAAAATTATATCTGCCATCTTTGAAACTAAGCTCATGAACTTAAGTCTTTTTTTTAAAGACGGGAAAAAAAGTCAAAAGGGATGAATGATAAATCATTCTCTTAAAAAAAGGATAAATCATAAATGCACAGATAGACTGGAGAAGAGAGACAAGCTGGCATTGGCAATTGCTCTTCCACAAAAGCTTGTGCTTATAAATAGAGAAGCCTCGAACCTACCGCCTCTTCTTTGGCTCTATCTATCCATCTCTTCTCTCCACTCTCCAGCGATTGCTCAAAACCGAGCTCTTCGCTCTTTTGCCTCTCTCCATCCCCAGGCGCCTCTTTTCATTCTCCCCTTTCAATTTATATCATCACTTCTCACATCACAAGAGACATTCGTACTCTCCGATTCTGTTTCCTTTTCAGATCAAGAGACTTTGCTGGTAATATCTCTTTCTCTCTATCTCTACCTCTAGATTAGGAATAATACTAAGATTAGATTTCGATTGCTATTTGTAGCGTCTTGTATTTTGCATGAACTGCGCATTTGCATAGTACTCTTTACGAAGACAGTAAGTTGCTTGACTGATCACTGATCAGTATTGCAAATTGTTATCTCTTTAATTCGGGTTATCAATAGGTGAATCTCATGGATTGTAATGTAGCTTTAATTTCTCATTTGGGAGGTCTGCTCCAGGCACAAAAGCTGGAAGGAAGAAAAGGAAGGAAAGAAAGAAAAGATCTACCCTCCAAATTTGAGGGTAACAATATTCATTGTTTGAATGGAAATATTTATCCTCTTCCTTCTTTTAGCATATGGAGGTCTCTTCCTTCCATTGGCATGTTTGCTTCCATTAGCATGTTTGTTTGGATGTTTGGAGCAAGTAACATCTAACTTTTTTCTCTAAGCTCCCCTTCCTTCATTCCAGAAATTTAGTTATGTAGCACAGCGGAATTTCAATTTTGATCAATTTTGACTCACTCTATGTCGGTCCAATAAAAGCGGATAATTAATATAAAGGTTAGTAATAACGTGAGGTTTTTGTCTTTTACTCAATTTCTACTTCCTCTCGATGTCTCCAGTTCCGTCCACCTCTTTCTGTTCTTCTTCCTGCTTTTCCTTTCAGACATGGCAACCTCACAATTATCTGGAACATTTTTAACTTGTGAAGCTTTATTCTTTAGAAGTTGAGTATTCTCAATTTGAAGTTTGGCAAAACTATGCTTGTGTCTCTGTTGCATGCTGCAACAAATGGGCACGACTATATGCAAGTCAATTTCTTAAGTCTCTGCTGCTAAAAGTGTTAATGATTTGGACGAAATGCTTCCCTAGTTTGTTACATGGAGTTTTAAGACTAAAAGCTCTTGAAGGATCAAAAGCTCAAAACTTCATTAGCCTTTGAAACTTTTAGTTGGCCCCTGATACTGTAGTTAAAGTGAAAGCTTATGATAAAAGAATAAAATTCCGACAGACGAATTACCCAAAAAAATAATGACATATAATGACAAACTAGTTAGTAGTTACCAGTTTGTCTGTTTGCACTATAAAGTGGCAGAAGAGCTTTTTGTTCAGATGGGTGAAAAAAAGAAATGTTTCTTTTTTTTCACCCTTCAGCAATGAACTTTTTTGTTAATTTCCATAAAAATTCAGAACTAGGCTTCACTCTATCTGACAAAACGAGCATTTAATTGTTCATAGTTTTTTTTTACTTCTGAACATTTTAACTTGTACATATTTCAGAAATCAGCAACAAGATGGTTTGCTTTGGGAAGAAATTAATTGCCAAACAAGCTGAAGAGTGGAAAGGGTATGTTAGCTATTTATTTTTAATTTCAATCATTTACTTAGATACAGATCACATTTTCAGAACTCAGATCTTCCTTTTATTCGCTACTTCCTAAAGAAGTGGATCTTGATGTGGTTCTTTACTCTTTTATTATTTATTATTTCCAGTTACTACATTAATTACAAGTTAATGAAGAAAAAAGTGAAGCAATATGTGGATCAACTTCATCAAGGGGGTAAAGATCGTCGCCATATTGTGAAAGATTTCTCCAAGATGCTCGATGATCAGGTAATTATCATTAATGCGGTCTTAGTGGTATCACTTTCTTTTCAAATAAAATATTAGTACCTTTAATCAGTTCAGGAGGTACGCCTATTAACTTGAATTTCTTTAACATGCCTGAAGCTTTGCTAGTGTATGCCACTGGTATAAACCATATAGGCCACTTAACTGTTGTTATTGAACTAAACCTTTTGTTGTTCTGTATTTTATTGAAGTTTTATCATTTAAAGCATAATAAATCCTACCTTGAAGTTTCACAGCATCAGATTGTGCTCCTGCATAGTTAGCCTTGACAGCTCATGTTGATGAATAGATAATAAGGAAGGCTGCTAATTATGTTATTTTTTGTTTGACCTTATTGCATCTATTAGTTACAATTTTTAATCTTGCTCTATAGTCTATATATATATCTTTCTTTTCAAAATTGACTTTGGTTCAATATAATCTCAGATTGAAAAAGTTGTTCTTTTCGTACTGGAGCAACAAGGTGAGCTGGCAGGCAGAATAGAAGCATTAGGTAAACAACGTGCCATTCTTGCAGAACAACCCGAAATTTCTCGAGTGGCTGAGCTCCAGGATGCCTATAGACAAGTGGGATTTGATCTGATAAAGCTTCTCAAATTTGTTGATCTCAATGCCACCGGAATCCGAAAGATCTTGAAGAAGTTTGATAAGCGGTTTGGGTATAGGTTCACTGATTATTACCTGACGAGTAGGTCGAATCATCCTTACTCCCAACTGAAACAAGTCTTCAAGCATGTGGTAATAATTTGATATTTTTATTTTATTTGTGTTGTATTCATAGTTTTTTTTATTATCATTACAGTAAATATCATTAATTGTATAAAAGTTTCGTCCAGTTACTGGCATGGGCACATACCAGAAGATACAGTTTATGTTGGTTTTTGTTTAACCATTATATCAGTTGTTTGATATATTGGTTCCTAGGGACTTTTGTTACTAGAACTTGTTTCAATGAAACAGGTGGGTATCCCCTACTTTCTAGTTAAAAAAAAGTACCAGAAGATACCAGTTTTATCTTGTATTGTAGCTATTCTATGCTTAATTGTGGGTTTTGTCATATTGCTTGGATTCACCAACTTTTATGTTTACTTGTTTGACACGGTATTCATATTTCTAAATATAGATTGTTCTTCTTTTCACCCAAAACAGGGAATTGGGGCTGTTGTAGGTGCCCTAAGCCGCAACCTTGCTGATCTCCAAGAGCGCCATGGTAGCTATTTATCAATCTATGACAATCCAGCAGCCATCCCAAAGGTTCTTTAATACTGAAATTGTTTCCTATTGATAGTAAAGTTTGCTTATAACATCAAAACCACATCCTAATCCATGGACCCAATGCATAGCAAATTTTATATGCTCTAAAGATGAAAAAGACCATCTGTGCCCTTTTGCTTCTCCATTTCTTACTGGGAACAAAATAACAAAAAGAAGAGGCATCTTGGCTAATCCGTTTTGAAAATTATAGTAGGACAGTTGGGGGATGGGTGATATTTTGCTGTTCTATAAGGTACTTGAAACATTTGTCTTTAGTTTTTGTACTGGTACATCGATAGAAAATTTGCAAAATCTCTATTTGACTATGTAATTTGTGATACACCAGGATCCAATTATCGATCATATTAATGAAACGGTGGATAGGCTGACTCACTCAACAAGTTTCCTTCAATTTTTGGGCCAACGTGCTTTTATAGTTGAAGAGGAAGTGCCAAGTGATGCAGTTGAAGAAAAAATTGAAGAGGAGAGATACCATTTCATCTCCCTTATCCTAAACCTGGTCAACACATTTCTCTACATGGCCAACACCTACATCATTGTGCCAACTGCTGACAACTACTCAGTTAGCCTTGGCGCAGCTGCCACAGTGTGTGGCATCATTATTGGTTCCATGGCTGTTGCACAAATTTTCTCGTCAGTTTATCTTAGTCGATGGTCCAACAAGTCATACTTCTGGCCACTTGTATTTAGCAGCGTGGTGCTTTGCCTGGGGAACTTATTGTATGCAGTGGCTTATGACATGAACTCCCTGTGGGCCTTGCTTCTTGGTCGTGTAATGTGTGGGTAAGCTTTTATGCGTATACTTCTTCAGTAAAAGTCAAAATTACAATCCACTGACACATTATAGAGTTTATCAGGATGCTTCTCATGTGTTACATAACATGGCGACATGTGATTGATGGACCATATTTCTTTGAATGTTGATTGTTGTGCTCCCAAATTTTTATAAGCACTTATTGTGTTGTCATGAACTACTTCTGAAGATGTTTTCTCATATCATTGATAAATGTTAGCAACGTGAATGTTTTTGTGTGAAGTCAGCTAGGATTTAATGGTTGGTTTTTACATGCAAACAACTAAATGTTGGGTTTTTCATGGTAGGCATGTAGCAAAATAAAAAATGTTGGGTCGTGTTTCCAAATAGGATTGGATATCATGTAAGATGTAAATTACTTGGAAAACATGAAAACAGACCTTGTTTATTTTAGAGTTTTTCATGACTTCTCATATTTTCATCCTTTAAAACCTCAAAATGCAGGATGGGGTCAGCAAGAGCAGTAAATCGGCGGTACATCAGTGACTGTGTCCCGTCTAAGATTAGAATGAAATCCTCTGCAGCTTTTGTTAGTGCAAGTGCTCTAGGCATGGCATGCGGGCCCGCTTTGGCAGGACTGCTTCAGTGGAATTTCAAGCTTTCTTTCTTTACCTTCAATGAAGATACATTGCCTGGTTGGGTCATGGCTTTTGCTTGGCTTGTTTATCTTGCCTGGCTGTGCATTTCCTTTAAAGAGCCTGTTTTTAGCGCTGAAACTGCCCCTGCACAAGATTCTTCTTCAGGTTATCTATATATTGAAATTCTTTTCTGAATCATATTCTCAATGGTTTAAAATGTACTTCAGATGCTGCACACATGCATGTGCATGTAGGCATAGACAAAAGTTACAAGAGATAAAAATGATTTACCTTGTGCCTTTTCATTTATAGCATTCCATTATGTATGAATTACACAACTGGAATATTTAAACACACGTGCAATGCATCAAATAATGAAATTTTTATTCTAACAAACAGATCGTATTGTCTATGTTCTATGGTCACTATTAATAATGGACTGAGAGTAATATTATTTCTTTAAATTTTGTTATAGTTTAAGAAGCATTATATATACATTTCTATTTCAGATCGACTCATGGAAGTTGTATTAGCCCCTAAGAAATCAACAAAATATAAAAATACTTTACCTTGTTAACCAATTAATTTCCTGAAACAGGACAACGACCGGCAGCTGTTGATGAATTGGAAAGTGGGCTTGCACAGCCTTTGTTACGGAATGAAGAAAATAAGGAAATTTCAGAAGAGGGGGAAGAAGATGGGGAAGACAGTGAAGATGCCACCTCTGAGGATTCACACAAGCCTGCTAATACGCTCAGATCAGCCTATAGATTGCTCACGCCGTCAGTTAAGGTTTGTGTTTCTACTTCTTCTTCTTTATGCTCTTCTTTTCTTTTTTGCTTTCCCTTTGTATCTGCTGAGAGGGATGTCATGAATATCCTTCAAAATGTGAAATATCTGGTGTCTCCCTTCAAAACGTGCCAGTCTTAATCTTAATGCAGCCATAATTGTACTTTCCCATTACGCTGCTTGTTTTCTTTCGGTTTGTGTACTGATAGTTTTAATTTTTAAACTATAATCCAATTGGTCCTATATGCTTATTAACATTTATTTCTATCATAATTCATGATAAAAATCAATGTTATACTCGATTTTTTATATTGCTAGTTTCATTTTAATTGTTTTGGCGAGTATGCCATTATTCTAGTGATCAACTTCAGAGTATATATTGCTTCTGTCTACAAATCATAAAGAATATCATATCAACCTCTATAAGAACATAAAATTATCTATGTACTGAATATCTTCCTCTGTCTCTTCAAAGTATACTGGGCATATTCCTCCTCCATATACAATTCGTGCATAAATAAATTAAGTGTGACCCCAGTGTTGCGGAAGAAAGTTAAAGAGCACAGGTGTAGTTACCTTTGATAGAGATATGACATGTATCTCTTCTTTTCAAAACATATTCAAAATGAAGTATCAGCGTTGGGGGAAAAAATGATTTGTTTCAACATAGCCGTCCCAAGCCCGGAAAAGGAGGGTTTTGATAGGCTTGGCGAGCCAACATTAAAAAAATTAGCAACTCCCATGGAAATGAAACCCAATGTAAGGAAGCACAAGTAAATTATAACCTAAGAATATTGTTTCACTTGGCAAAAGTGCTAGTAATTTATAGCTCATCTTAACTAATCTGTTACACTTACTCTTCGGGTAAAAAACAGGTGCAACTATTAATATACTTCATGCTCAAATATGCCATGGAGATACTACTAGCTGAGTCAAGTGTTGTTACCACCTACTATTTCAATTGGAATACAAGTACGGTTGCAGTATTTCTTGCTATTCTTGGTATCACAGTGCTTCCTGTTAATGCTGCTATCGGTTCCTATATCAGCAATATGTTTGAAGACAGGTATGTTAAGTTTTTGTTATCCTGTGTAAAGAGAACAAGGTCGCTTTTATCGTTGCAATGTCAATAAATATTTGTTCTTAATCATGCAGGCAAATATTGCTAGGTTCTGAGATTATGGTTCTCATAGGCATCATATTGAGCTTTCATGTGACAAGGTCGTACACAGTACCACAATATGTCTCTTCAGCTGTAATAACATTTGTATCTGCTGAAGTACTTGAAGGTAATATATCTAACAAAGAAAATATTTAATAAAAACAGTATTTATCTTTAAAAATGGTGAAAATAAGCTACTATATTCTTATCTTAGGTGTCAACCTTGCTCTCCTATCTACTGTGATGTCATCACGGCTGGCACGTGGAACCTACAATGGAGGTTTGCTTTCAACTGAGGCTGGAACCATAGCCCGTGTGGTGGCAGATGGTACAATTACATTGGCCGGTTACTTGGGACAAGATAAAGTTCTGAACGTTACTTTGATTCCTTCTCTCGTTACATGCATTGCTTCAATTGTGGCAACTATTCTGACGTATAATTCGCTTTTCTGAAGTTCATCCTTTTTGGTATCAAGTCAAGTTAGATCATATTTGTTTTCTGTTTTTATTTTCCTGGTCAAGAGTGGGTAATAATCCTATGACACAGGCAGGAATGGCTTGTTCAAATATTGATTGTTGGCAAATGCTGCTTTTATATGCAACTCCATTATCTGCTTGAAAGAAAATTTTGAAGCTTCAATTTCTATCTTTTGATTGTTATATTGGCAAGTTGAGATTGTAGGTTTGTTAATGGAAGTTATAGTAGGTGTTTGCCTGCTACTTGAAAAAAAAGGAAAAAAGAGAAGAGAATTGTAGATTTGCATCTTTGCAAGCTGCTATTGTCCAAGGGAAAGCTAACGTTTTGGCAACCGAATAGCCAACACTAAGACCAATGTCAAAATCAAGCTCGAGGAATATAGTTCAAAGGTGGTGAGCCTCTTCAGGTAAGGTCCTTTTATGATTAAGAAGCTACGAATAGGAACATAGAAATAGGAGGATATCCTATGGTATAACCCCTCCTGAGAAATGGCACGAAAATGGCATATGCCATTTCTATATGGTTCATTCCGCTTCCCGGTTGAAAAGGTGGCACTATAAAATGCTACTAGTTAATTGTCAAAATGTGAGCGAGTTCTGGTTAAGCAAAACAGTCTTAGGGCTTCTCTCCCTTGGCAGGTAAATGCAGAGAAACATAAACAAAACAAAACAAAAAAAAGAAAGAAAGAAAAAGACAGAGAAAGAGTCAAGATGGGTGGTCACAATGACCTGCCAAAGGAGAGTTGCCCTATGACTGTTTTCTGCTTTAGATTCAATTTCCAGGGATACAAAGTCAATTTTGAGTTGATTAGGGTAGATTCATGCGTAGTTGAAAAAAATACTCTGATGAATCAGATTATTTTATTATCTTCAAAATGGAGCGAGCAGTTCCATGGTTGTGTACACTGTATTCTAAGCTTTTGTCTAAATGTAGCATTTTTGCTGTGCAGACGATGGTGATCTAGAATTTTAGCTGTACAAATTCTTGATACACATTCCAACCAACAGAAAAGGAAACACATTTTCTCTATGCAAATAAAATAAACAGAAGGTGCATTGTGCATCTGTAGGTTTAGATATTAGGATAGTAGGCCGTGTTTCTTCGCCATCTCATACAAGGCAATGGAACAAAGTACTTTTGCATCGCAGGTGGCACGCCAAAGAGTATCGTAAGGTACCACATGTACTTTTATCAACTCACCCTCATCCCTCAGTCCAGTTTCCTTTCCCTGAAGCATTTTGAATGCTTCTTCATCTATTTTCCCTTTATACAAGAAGAAACGCAAATCTTCATCACAACCGCCCTGACAAAGCACCAGAACAAAAATTAATCTAAGCATCAATTGGTACCAACCCCAGTGAAGTCTTCTTCTAGTGCACCGCATTTGGTAGCTAAGTGCAAATATAAGAATGAGAAAGAAAAGGATATTTACTGGTGATGGGAAAACTCCCTGCCCTATTGTGGGATCAAGGAATGATGTGAGATTAACCATGTCCTCTAATTTTAACTTTAGTCCTATTTCTTCTTCAACCTGCCAAATTACGTACTAGACCAATCAGCACCAACATATAAGGAGAAGGAAGCATAAATAATAGAAACCATATTCAATCAGCCAACACATTTATAGTGTGATTTATTCATTAAAGGGTGTTGCATTATAATCTTGTACAAAGCAAAGAATTAGTATTTTGCAGCTTGCTTGGGAGCTTTCTCTTCATTTTATAATACAAGGGGGAGAAATAAAAAAAGTTTAAGATGATAATTAATCGACAAAGTAAAGACATCTCATGCAGTTTGTAAACTGTAAAGGGACCCTGCAGTTATTTCACAAAACATATTACCTCCCGAACTGCAGTTCCAACAAAATCGCCTTGGTCATCATCTAACATGCCAGCCGGCAGCTCCAGTATCAATTTCCCTACTGGTACCCTTACCTTCCATATAATAAAAAAAATTTACAATCAAAATGTTACCATAACCTTCTATAGTGATATGACATATAGAGAGATTTACCTGTTCTGTAAGAACTGCATAAGTTTTGTTTCCCGACTCAAGAAGAATCAGTATGGCAACAGCAGGTCCCCTTGAAAATACAATTCCTGGAATCTACCAAAGGTACTAAATGAGGATCTGGTTATAACAATGGTTTTCAATAATTAGAATGCCGCAATTCATTTACTCATTTTTATCTGAAGATAACTTGATTTTCATTTTACATACATGTTCATATGAGGGTAAGCCTAGGGAGTAGTGAAAATGGAGATCAGGAGAAAATTGAATAAACAAAACAAGAATGAAAGGCAACATCCAAAAGCCATTCCATTCCCCCATGAAAACCAACACTCCAGTTGGACCAGCTCATTTATTTAACCTTTTTTTTTTTAATTATATATGTGCATTGGAGTTCAACCTTGTTCCTTATTTCTAATTTCCTTTAAAATATGATCACCATTTTTAGTTCTTCCATTAAAATATTAATTGCAGACAGTTTTGTAGGATGCAGCATGTGAAGAATGTGATATTTTTTATACCGAGGTTGATGTCCACAAAATTACCCCCGATTTTAGTTGTTAAATTATTGAAAGAACCAGGCACACATATGGTTAGACTTATTACCTTGGCTCCGGTTTCTTTGTCAATTATGTCGGCCTTGAACTTCAAAAACCCAACTCGGCGTCCAAACATATCAACACCCTGTTTTGTACCAAATTGGTCACATTCCATAACTCTAATCTTCTGTATATGTTTAACATAAAAAGAATTCTATAGCATGAAAATTCATGCCTGTCTTAGTTTTTCACTTTTCCTGGATTAACAACTTCGTATTTTGCATTTTTATTCACAGTGCTGATTATGGACAAAATCAACTTGAATTAAAAGTATCAAAAGTCAAAACTAACCTAAGTTTGAACATATGCACCTCAATCTGATCATATAAAAGGGAAAACTACATGGGCAAAGAAAAGAGGCTACCTGAATTTGTACTTGTCTTAAGCTCATTCTTTCATTAGCTAATATTCCCTTTTCACCTTGCAGATTTTTCAACCATTGCTTGAAAAGAAAACAATCAACAGCATTACTGCAACAAAAGAAAAGGTAGTAACTGCTTTACAGTTCATGACAGTATCAGAATGTCCCTCTGCACTCTTCCAAATTTGTATCAGTATGTTACAAACAACAGTCAACTAATTCACATCAATGGTACCAGTAATGAACTAATTGCAACAATAGTACTTCAGCCAAGCCCTACCTAGTGTAATAGTGAGGCACAAGGGCTTCATGGAAGAGGTCTGGGGTTCAAGCTTTGTTAGCGGCTACTTTTAGGGGGTGTTTTTCAAGTTTATTTTCGGGTTTGTTTGTGTGTGTGTGTGTTGTGTAAGCCTATGGGCAATGAATCAAAAAAAAAAAAAACAATAGTACTTCAATTCTGTATCCAATCTAGTCCACTATAAACCTGCCCCTACGTCATATTTCAACATTTTGTAAACTCAATAAACAAGTAAAAAATTTAACACATATTACAGATATACTTGCACGATTCCCTTCATAACATGCAATACAAATCACAATTTGGAAATGCTAACCTGAAATCTGACTCGGAGAGGCCCGGACCCGCTACGATCTGGACTGGCGCGAAACCAGGTATGGCGACGCTACGACTCAACGACGGTGATGCAGATTGAATCGACGCCATTCTTACTGAGAGAAACTTATGAGCGCGACGAGTCACGATGGCAGATTTTGTTGCTCCGCTCAGGCGGGTCGATAAATGGGTACTGAGAGCAGAGAAAACGAGCGCGCTTGTTCCAGCTCCAGCTGCCATTTTTTGTTATTATTTCAAGGTTCCGAGCCACAGAGGTCTATGTCGATGGGCTTTTAAAGTCCTTCTATGGGCCTTTTGGGCTTTGACTTTGGGCATGATTGATAGATTTCAGATGTGCTGCCATTGAAGCACGGACTCGTATGCTCTGCAGAGAATAATTTTATCCTCAGATAGGAGAGAGCTAATTTGAATTTTCGGATTAAAGATTAACCTTCATTTGTTAATTATTAAAAAATTTATATTATTAATTAGAACCGTTGATTCTTAATCTGACGATCAGATCAAAACTTCTTCTCTATAGAGAGAAAAGTTTATCTCAGAGGATTTTGTATCATTAAAGCACTGCTGGTTCATTGTTGTGAGTTGTCATTGTAATATGGACGTTCGGATTAAAATTGGACGGTTGTGATTTGATACAAGAACAATATATTATAATATTATTTTTGTGGAACTCATGTATCATACACACAATAGTAATTTGTTGTCATTAAGTTTAATGGCAGCGGATCTAAATTTCATTAAGAATATGTTTGGTATCACAAATTTCTTGCGAAATTAAATGAAAGAAGAGTTATTTTGAAATAAAAATATCAAACGCAGGTGAAATTAGATTGAAGACCTCAATAAAAATTTGAAAGTTTTTCTTTCAATTTTTTGATAGAAGATTTATCTTTCGGAAGAATATCACAAAATTAACACTCTTCTTCCTGTTATAATATTTGTTTACTATTATTTAACTCATATAATTCTCTCTTCTTCCAAAATTATTATATCAAATAACACTTATAATAAAAAAATATTCTATAAGAGCACTTTTTTAGAAATAAAATAGTGATATCAAACACCCTCTAAATTATGTAATAATGTAAGATACATCTAGTCACTTGATCAATGGATTAAATTGTTTTTATTTATGTTTTTTTTTTTTAAGAAAGGCTCATGCTCTTTCAGAAAAAGTTCACCGTTCGAAAACTATTACTTGTACGAAAAAGGGAAAATAAAATGTTTATCACGTCGCAGATTAGAAAAAAAAAATCTCAACACGCAGTCGCCAATAAAAATATTTAAAGTGCCGATCTTTTATGGAGAAAATGTCATAATAAATAATAATCATGTAGCACAGAGAAAATTTTCAGCCTGCATAGTAAAGTGTCAAACTTTATAGAACTTTACCAAGAAAAAAAAATTAAAGCGTCAAATTTTTATTGTAAAAATGTCAATTCTGACGTAGGAAATCTGAATCTTTTTTCTCTAAAATGTGTTAACAATTTGTACAAGACCAATGCATGAAATGTGTTAACAATTTGTATAAGACCAAAGTTCATGCATTTGTATATGTTGAAAACAAATGTAAGTTTCAGAATTCACATTTTCTGGAATACTCCAAAAAATGCAGCGGACTCCTCCTGAATTCTCGTCATTGCTACAGCGTCGTATCATGTCCGCACAGTAATTGCTACAGTACTCCCACAACAAAAACTGTTCATTTCTATTTTGAGAATCGCTGCCTATTACAGCGAATACGGATTCAAGTTTCATCCCTCTTTGGAACATTATACTGAATGATGCATGCAATAATGTCTCTTTCATGTAAAGCCATATTTCTTGGAGTGAAACTAAATAGAAGTGTTTATATTAAAAATAAGTGTTCTGTTCATATAAAGAAATCTCAAAATAAACTTTGTATGAGCTTCTTTTTTTTTTTGGTTGAGAAAATTATATCATGAGCTTTAGTGATTTAGGCTTTTCTGAACTCCAACATCAATATCTTTTTGTTGACTTGATTTTAATTGACAAATGGATTGATAATGAGTTTGAATAACAAAATTAAAATTAAAATATATTTGCTGTTAATGCATTTTGTGTTATCTTTCATGTTCAATACAAATTAGATAAACTAATTATGAGAGGTTGTAATGTATTGTTTAGTTGCTTAAGTTAAGTTTAGGACTGTCAACGATACTCTTTTATCTGTTTATTCTATTTTTATCGTATTCGTTAGTGTATGGATAAGAATTGTATTCGTTAGATAATCGGGTATGAGTATGAGTAAGTTATTTTTCGTTAATTAAATGGGCATGGGTATGGTTAAAGGCTATTTCGTATACGTTATCCTATAGAATAAATTATAAAAAAATATTAGTAGAAAAATATATAAGAGATGAAATATTTTCATTTTTATTTGATTGTTTTGATAAAATGATTTGAGTTGGAATCAATTGCATATTTGTATTTATATTTTATATTATGTATAAATACATTTATACTATATAAATAAGTTTTGATAGTTTATTTATAAAAATTAGAAAAACAATAATTAAAAAATATTATTTTGTATGTACTGTTTGTTATCCTGTAATTTTAACGGGTTATAATAGAATACGGGTGATTCAAATTTTAACAGGTAAGGATAAGATAAGGATAAGACTAATTTCAAATAGGTACGGGTTTACCGATTCCTATTTGAACAACGTCGATCGGATATACTTCCACTCGACACGTATCGTACACATTGACATCCCTACTTAAGTTAAAATAATATAATAGTTATTTTATTTTATGTTTAACATTAATTAATAGTACAAAAAGTAAGATGAAAATATGTTTTACTCGGATATGTTATAAATTCTGCCGAATTCGTATCTGATACGACCGGATACGAGATTCGCTCCGAATACCGCTTTTTAGTTGTGCTCTATGCACCCCTAAATCTAGACCGCTGATTAAATATGGACGACTGACCGTCATGATATGATTTCGGAAGATTTTTATAAAATCAAGTTCATTAGATTAGATCTGAACGATTCATAACTTAGGACCACAAATGACACTCTTTTTAGGGGTGCAAGGATATTGTTCCGAGAATGAGTGGGATGAGGCAGTAGTGGGTATATATGGCTTGGCAAGTGTCGATTTTCTATGCCATCATCTACACACGTCTTGGATAAGAACAAAAGATAAACATCTCGTGTCGTATTCTCTCTTTTAGTAGTGGGCACTCGTTGTCTGCTTAAACGATGGCAGTAGGCCTCACGACATATCTTAGGTTGCGCTCAGGCGCTCAATTTGGAGGGGAGGGAAGGTACAAAAAATAATGATTACTTGCTCCAAAAATTACAACGAAAGGAAAGAAAAAGATCTAAAGATTAAATATTTTCATCAAAACCACTAATTTTGTTATCCTCCAAACCGGAGTGTAAGAGCATCTTCATTTCTGAAACTTTTGGAGTTTCTAATATGACGTGGCAGTTTCTAAATAAGTTTCAGAGATGTAGATGAGTTTCTTATTTAGAAATTTTGCTCAAGAGTTTTTTATTTAGCAACTATGCTTTAGAGTTTATAAACTGTGACGTGGCTTACTCATTGGCTAAAATTGATCCATCTCTCATGATATTGATAATATTTGCTGACGTGACAATTTAGAAACTCTAACTTTTCATTTTTAGGGATGTAGAGTTTAGAAACTAAAAAAAAAAAAATTTCTAAAATTGATGTGGCAATAATTTAGAAACTCCAAAAATTTCACAAAGTGAGATGCTCTAACAATTTTCCTTACCTTATATTCTGCCATTTCCTTTTCCTTCCTTCTCTATTTTGTGTCTGAAGTTGACCTAAAAGAAGAGAAATTGTAAATTGAATTTGGCGAATAAAAATGCTATAAATACATTTTTAATTGAAGACGCGTGTAGTGCCACTTTTAATTGAATTTGAATAATTAATTAAAAATACTAACATTTCATAAGAAGAAAGATAAATAGAAAATAAAATTTAAGCATTTAAATATATAATATGTTTTTTGTTATATATTTCGCATTGTATCAATATTTTTAATTTTCGTATTCTCATATTCATATCGTATCAGATACGATATCAGTATACTCGCATTCGCATTCATGCAATATGAAAGGATATTAATAGAATTAGGGTCAGACATTTGAGAAGGAAATGCAATTCGTTAAATTTGCCCAACTTGAAATGGCCTAGTCGGATCTTATACTGCCCGTGGACTCGTATTTTCTGCTGCATAAAATGTGCAGGCTGATATTTAATCTGGACCGTCAGATTAAAAAATACAATTCAGTAAAATTTATAATATTAAATCACAATCGTTGGTCGTCGGTAGAAAATAAAATGCAGCAGAACATTTCGTTTCTATGTGTTTGTTTTCGTTAGATCAACCGATTCGTTGATCAATCCTTTCCCTTGGGTTATTTGCGAACGCGTGCTTGGTTGCTTCGCTCGAGCTCTTAAACTAAACCCATGGGAGGAAAGGGGAGGCGGCGGAGGGAGAAGAACTACGCGGCGTCTCATGGAAGCGACAAGCGCCTCCCTCCACCTCCTAAAGTTCGAGAACTGGAGGCGCTCCCTTCTAAGCTCCGCCTCCTTATGAAATTCAAAAACGCCTCTTCCGATAAATCTAAAACCCCAGGTATATTTTCCTTCCTTGTTTGTTTCTATTTTGTGCAATTTTTGCTCAGTTACAGCTGGATTAGGGGTTTTGTTTTCTGCGTGGTGCTTACTTACTGTTCCGTGTTTTGATGTGATTAGAGGGGCAAGAGAGGGAGAAGGATGGGAGAAACGTGAAGAAGAAACAGAAAGCTGCAGTTGGCAATGACAAGGTAGAACGAACTCTACTTTGAGTTTCTCTTTTTTCTTTTTTCTTCGTTTTTAAAGTTTTGAAAGATTATGAAACTGTTGGTTCACATGGGTGCCATAGCTTTTGCAATCTACATTTTTGTCAAAGATTTCTACCAAGTTCTTTGGAATACATAATTGTTGGTTGTTAAATTTCAAATAAGTAAACAACTGAACATACAGTATAAGAACCAATTGGTACAGAGAAGTTTTTTTTTGTTACACGATTAACCGCAATCTAAGCTAAAATTTGTGTTGTTGTTCATATTCTCTATGTAGGCATGTAAACCAGCTATATTTTGTCAGCTTTATTCTCTTCTTAGTATATTGTTCCTCAAGTTTGTACCATTTTTTCCAGATTGTGGGCTACAGAAAAAGAGTCAATTTGATTTGAAGTTGTGTTAAATGTAGGAAAATGATCCAAAGAAAAAACGACTCAAGACAGGTGCAATTGAAAAGTCCAAATTAAGTAAAGAAGAAATTTCAGATGCAAACATAAATTCAGATCCAGATGAAGTAAAAGAAAAGAAAAAGAAGCGCAAAGTCCCTAAGGATCTCCGATTTGAGAACTTGGATGCTATCACAAACACTAGAAAGAGAAAGCGGAAGGAGTAAGTTTTCTTCTTTTGTAACCTAAACAATTCACTTTTTTTTACTATATTTTAGGTTTCAAAATAAAGGAAAATTTCAAAAGCGCCGTGTTGCAGGCAAGTTTGATTTTGAATTGCTACTGTTTAGAAAGAGTTATGCAGGAACAATATGTTGGGTTTAGTTATATGAACTTAGTTTCTTATTGTGTGTTTCTTCAGTAACTACTTGTGTTGCCAAAGGGTTAAAATCTTTATCTTGATTATGATTTAAGGTATCTTGATGCAAAGAAGAAGAAACACAAAAAAGAAGATGTGGAGGAGATCCGAAATTTCCCTGGCCGTGAACAAATTAAATTTGGTGATGTTGTTCAGGCTCCACCTAAGCTATCTTTACCAAAGGTCTCTCTCTCATGACAGTTATTAAGAAAACCATTGCAATTTTACATGTGAATTGTTTTGATATTCCAAGGCTCTTATCGCAAGGCCGGACAGTATAAGTATTTCCGGTCCATATATTGCTTCTCTATACCAGACTACCAGTAATTTAAAGGAATCTATGTTTGTTGTTTTGGCATTTGTTTGATCCCTGTATGATTTATAAATTATTTGATGTTTCAGCAGCTTTTAGGTTTGCCACTAGAAACACAAGTCGTAAATGTATTGCAAATAATACCTAACTGTTATGTTATTGTTATGAAAGCAGTTAATTTGATCATACATCAATGCATCTGCTTCTAACTAGATTATTATTTTTTTCTTTTTTCTCAAATTGAACTGAAATCAAATTAAGATACAGATAAATTTTGTCGTCCATTCAGTAGTAATAACTGTAACCTGGCATAAACTTGGTCTGACTATTGTTGTTGGGTCCTATTTGCAAATTTACCCAAGTAAATATAATTTTGTTCGGCAAGCATAAGATACTTTGGTCACTATTTAAAAACAAAAAACAGTAAAATTTACGAGTTTGCAAGTAGAAGCCACTCTTCTGGTTTAGTGTCAACTAACACTATTCTTCTGTTTTTGAAGGTGCCAAAGAGTTTGATAGATGCATCAAAGGAGAGACTCAGATTACAAGCCATAGAAGAATACAGAAATCGTAGGGGTTGGGCCTCCAGGCCTGGAATCCAGCTTCCTACGACAGATGCTCCTACACTATAATAGTATACAAAGCATTGTGGTACCAGTTAGTAGAATACTGGTACTGTTCAATGCCACTTGGATTTTGATGCAATCGAATTATGATATCATGCTGGCTAGTGTACTAGGGAGCTTACAATGTTTAGTGTATGTTTAAGTGTTATATTTTTGTGTTATTGTTTTTTCTGATTTACTTTATGTTGCTTCTAGTTGAGTAGCAATTTTGACCAGTTTACTGTATTAGTTTGTAATTTTGCATAATTATTATTTGCTAGTCTCAACCAGCGTATCATTTCTCATGTTTAAGAAATTCTTTTTGTAAGAATTTTATGTACCGCTTGCCCACACTTCACAAGGCAGCTTTTATTCGACTCAGCTGGAGATAAAAGTCTGGGTTCAGTGGTATGATATTCTTGTTTTATCAGAAATATTGGCCCATTCTCAAAAAATGTTATCATGGCAATGTTTGTGGAGTTCTATCACAACAGATTAGACTTATCCAGGATAAATAGGTTAATGATTTGTTTAATGCCTAAATCATTGAATTTTGTTAAAATAAAGAACTTTAGACCAATTTTCTTAGTAAATTGTATGTATAAACTCTTTACCAAGGTGCTTACATTGAGGTTAGAACTAGTGATTGACACAATAATGGACCAGTTACAGTCTGCCTTCCTAAGTGGAAGATATATACTTGACGATGTGGTGAATGCAGTAGAAATCATTCATTATGTTAAAAAGAAAAATAAAAAAGGGATTGTGTTAAAATTGACATGAAAAAGACTTGCGATAGAGTCAATTGAAATTTTTTGTTTGAAATGATGATTAGTAGGGGGTTTCCTGTTAAACTTTTTCAATGATTGACAAATGTCTTCCAAGGGGCTAAACATGTATAAATGTGAATGGCAACTTAGACACAATATTTTGAAGTTCGTAGAGGCTTAAAACAAGGAAACTCAATGTCATCTATTTCATTCAATTTAGTAGCAGATATACTGAATCAAATGATTAAAAGAGCAAGAAATGCAGAATTGCTAAAAGGCTTATGTCCACAGATTAATGAAAATCATTTCATACGCAATTTGCATTATGGAGATGATATCATACTTTTTTCTCCAAGCATATGATAAAAATACTAACAACTCTCAAGTGAACTTCTATTGGATTTGAAGTTATCTCAGGTATGATAGTGAATTTTGATAAGTGTGAGGCATATCACATAAATCTGTCAGTAGATCATACCAAACAACTAGCAGATTTGTTTGGATGCAAAGTTGAACAATGATCGGTGAAATATCTTGGTATATCCATTCACTGGAGACAAACAAAAGTTAATGATTGGGATCACATTTTAGAAAATTTTCAAATAAAACTGCAAGGATGAAAAGGGTCTTTACTGTCAATGGGGAGAAAGGTTGTGATGTTAAATAGTGTGTTGTCAGCACTCCATTTATATATGATGTCTTACCATTCTATTTTAATTTCTTAAATTTAAATGGGACATTTGGTTTTTTGCCACTACAAAACTTCAAAATTGTCAAAATGTCACTACCGACCACCTTTTTGTATTGAGATCAGGGATCCGAAATGACATTTTAACAAAAAAAATTCTGAGTGGCATGTTAACAATTTTCATGTTTTGTAGTAGCATAAAACTAAAAATTCCAATTTAAATTGGTTGAGAAAATTGTTGTAATTGAATTACTCGACTTGTTGGTATTTGTATTGCCATTTGAAATCAAATTATGCATTATATATAAATAAACCTAAAAATCGAATTGAAATCTATTCACCCCCTCTAGATTTATCATTTTCAAATTTTCAGTATTCCTTCTAATGTTTCTGAGCTATATGAGCTGACATATATGATGGGAGCAAGAGATAAGAATTTCTTTGTGATGTTGTGTGTGGCAATCATATGGAGAATGTGGATAGAAAGAAATGAAATTTGCTTCTAAATTAAAAATGTGGGTACACTTGCCAGTTTCAAAACTAACTTGAAGTCTCTTCTATATTATTGATCAGAGGCATGGAATATGAAATACAAGGAGAGGCTGGAAAAATGGTGCTCAAGTGATGTAGCTAGATGCTTGAGGGGCATAATGGAAGATGGCAACAGTGAAGCTCAAGTAGGTGAGGGGATTATCTGTTGCACATGATTGAAGATTTTTTGATATTTCTTATCATAGCATTGTCATGCATTTTTAGTGGATTTGTAATTCAACTACTGTTGTTGCTTTGTAATGATAGATTCTCGGTGATGTACAAGTTGCGCTATATATACGGGGGTGTAGTGAAAATAAGTTAATGGAAAGAAAGATAGGGAAGGCGCACTAGTATCACAGACATGAGCGGATTCAGGATTCTCGTCAGGGGTTCAAGATTTATGATTTTTTTTCAGGGGTTCGAAATGATGGTTATTCTTAGAAAAATTTATTTTACATGGTCATTTATGCAAACAAAAATTCAAGTATATGATCATTTTTTATTTTTTTAAAAATATATGATCATTTTTTTAAAAAAAAAATTTCAAAGGATTCAGCAGCACCCCTGGAGCAAGGTGGCTCCGCCACTGATACTGGTGCAATATAGTGAGGGTAGTTTGGTCAAATGAGTCTCTTCCTAGTAGTTGTTGGAGTTTTTATTTTTCTCTTGTAATGCTTTTATTCGTTATGAATGGAAGTGAGGGAGTTAGAACCAGTGGCGGAGCCACCTTGCACCAGCGGGGTGCAGCTGAACTCCCCTGAAAATTTTTTTTTCAAAAATGATCATATATTTGAATTTTTTTTGCATAAATGACCATGTAAAATAATTTTTTTCTAAGAATAACCATCATTTCGACCCTTGAAAAATACCGTAAATCTTGAACCCCTGACGAGAATCCTGAATTCGTTCCTGATCAGAACCTCATTTATTTCAAAATAAATAAATAAATAAATGTACCACTTGCCCAGTTGTCATGCATCGCAACAAAAATGAAGTATCTTTCATACATTGCATCTGCCAATTTCTCTCATAAAAAAAGAACTTAGAACTGTACAAAACTTCTGCAAAAACTTAAAATAGTTTTTTTATTTGAAGAAAGTACATAGTACATTAGCTCTTAATAAACTGACTAATCCTCTTCCGATTTCAATTCGCAAGCTACCTTTCTATACATAAACAAACAATACCTTCTGTAAATTCATTTCATGTTAGACTAGTGCTGTTATTCGAGCAAGTCGGGGCTAGCTCGAATTCGACTCGTGAATTATACGAGTCAACTCGGCTCGAATCACCAATGTTGTTTCGAGCTGAAAATTCAGCTCGTATCCGACTCATAATTCGTTAATTAGTTCGAATTTACAATTCAGTTTGCTAAAATCTTATAAAATTCTATCATGTATGCATTGAAACATTAATTAGAGCTAATAGTGCAAGAGTAAAATGGACTACAATTTATATCAATATAAAATAAAAGAAAATATGAAAAAAAGTTAAAATGAACGTATCAACATATTACATGTCATGTTAGGAGAAAAAAATACGTGCTAACAATAATCTGAGCGAGTTAATGAGCGAGCCGACAGTAGCTTGAACTCAACTCGTACATTATATAAGCTACACAACTCGAGTCAAATTAGCTCGAATTAAACCTGAGCGAGTTGATAACGAGCTAAAATCCGAGCTAATTACGAACGAGTCATGAGTCGTAAACTTTTTATCCACCCAATGTTAGACTATATAATTAAAATTTGCAACACACTCGAAGAAAAAGCTCAAAAATATGCACGCTAAATCGACTTGCCACTACAGAGGTCTAACAAACGACAATAACTTCAAAAGCTAGAGAAGTACATGTTTAGGCCCAATAGTAATATGACATAAAAGGAGGCCTTCATTCATCTGTGACTGGAGTAATTCATTCATCAACGGAAAAAATTTATTTTCATAAATGATTAAGGAATAAACTTTTTAAAAATAGAGCTAATGGCATTTTAAAAATTTCACAGAAAAATCAAAGACGTAAATAATATTTGTGCCTCTTGTTAGATTCTCTTTTTTCTTTAATTTTCAGACAATTAATATTTTAAAGACGTTATTAATAACTAGACATACGACTCGCGCTTCGCGCGAAAAAGTTAAATTTTAAATTTTCGTAGTACAATAATAAAATTATAATAAACCGTTTAAATAATAAAAAATAAAAAAACAACGACAAAAAAATTTGAAAAAGAAAGACTACAGTGATTTTACTATAGCGATGAACAATGACGCAAATGTTGCGCCATGAATATATAGAATTGAATAACGCCTTAAAAATTTTGACCGACCAGGACTGAAGAAAAAAGGAATCTGAAAAAATCGAGAAAAAAATAAAACAAAGTTAGAGACTCTCGGTCCTTTGTGAAATTATTTAAGGGTCTGAGCCATTTATTTATTCGAATCCGCAGTTCAGCTATGTTTATAAATATTCTCAAATTCGCACCGAAGCATCTCCCGGAACCGCATCCTCTGCGGATTTTTTTAGAACGGAGCTTAATCTGTGCCGTCAGATTGAAGATCAATGTTCGACAGAAGATCATATTATTCAGGAGAATTTGATACTATTAATTTGAACCGTTGATTTTTAAACAACGATTCCGATCAAAATTTATCTTCTGCGCTGAACAAAAAGTTTCGCAGAGGATTTCGTCTAAGCATCTTCTTCCTTCTCCAGTTCTCCTGCACTTTTCTTCTATTTTTACATTACATCCCGATCAAGTCTCATCTTTTCCTTTCTTCGTCGAAATAACTCTCCGAAAAAGAAAATTTCCCCTATTTACTAATTCGATGCATCGAATTCCATCTATTTTATCCCATTGCAATTGATGAGCTACTTAAGAAGCTTATTTAATTCACTATCCTCCATCTTCTCTAATCCTGACTTTCCCTCTTCTTCTCCAGTTCCTCTCCCTTCCGATAAGTCTATGGAGGTGCCTCAATCGGCATCGGCCGTGGTGAGCGAGAGAGTTGCTCTGAAACTGAAAGGATACTTCGAGTTGGCGAAGGAGCAGATCGACAAAGCAGTGAGGTGCGAGGAGTGGGGCCTACCTGATGATGCGATCGCGTACTATCAGAATGCTTATAAAGTTCTTCTAGAGGCCAAGGCGGCTCGGGTCCCTGATGTAATAGCTTCTAGGTTAGTGTTTTGATTGGAGTTGGAGTTGAGATTAACTTTTGTTCAATCGGGAATGGTTACATTTGACTTTATCTGTACCATAAATGTTTTCTTTAACATGTTGGTAGGGTTGGATAATCAATTTCTAATGTTTCTAATGAGTTATATTTGCTGGGTAAGGTAATTCTCTTGGTTTTATTTATTCGATGATGATTGGAGTTTCAATTAACAGTGATAGGGATCAAGTCAAGACATATCAGCAAAAGGTATCTAAATGGCAGGCTCGGGTAGAAGAGAGATTGAAGGTTCTAGGTCAGAGAACTGGTACTCTTTTCTTAGTTTGAAATTTACAGGAGAAATTACTGAAAACTTGAGTTGGCTTTGCTAATTAACTGTTTTTTTGTTTTGTTTTTACAGGAGCCTCAACACAAAATGTGAGTTTGTTGCATGTTCAATATAATTTTGTTTGCTTTTTTTGTCTGTCCCCTCCTTTGAATGTTCAATTTCTTTGTATTTGAGAAGTAACGTTTATTTACCTGTCATAACTTTTATAATAATATGAACAATAAGCCTGACATATGTTTATAATTTCTTCAGTGCAGTACCAAAAATAATACGAGCAATAAACATTTCCGTAGACCCTACATAGAACTTCCTCCTCTTCATTTTTTGGATAATCATAACCTCATAGATAAAATGCAACGAAACTTCGAAACACTTAGTCAGTCCTAAACCAATGTTCCTTCATCTAAACAAAATAACCACAAATAAGAATAATAAAAATAAAATAATATTACACTACTGGAACTAGTTTGGAACCAGTTTGAGGTCTCTAATATTTTTGTTCTTGTCTTACAGCCTTCTTCAGGCCACACATCAGTTGCTAGAACAGAAGTGCCAACAACATCTATGCCACGGAAACCGAAAACTCAGACTTTGCATTCTCCTAAAGTAGGCGCAAGCAATCGTGCAAATCACAATGGTGGTATCTCAACTCCAACCCCTCCAGTTAGAATGGCCAACAAATCCAGTTCAGGCAATGATCCACTTACTGAAATGATCAATACAACAATTGTTGACAGAAGCCCTGCTGTCAAGTGGGATGATGTTGGTAAGAACTGCAACTCAAGTTTTCAAATTAGGAATTTGTATTTTGGATTTGTTTTGTTGAGGCCTATTATTTTTATATTTGTCCTCTAAAATTGTGAGTACTAGATGAAAGATTTCTTACAACCTAATGAGATTTTGCTTAAATTTTAATTTTTAATGATTGATAACTGCATTCTCTTAATAAGTGTAAGCCCACTGACTTTAGTATTGCCAGTTTGTCAACCAATAAATATGAAGTAAAAGAGTTCTCTTTTGATTAATTTCAAATCAGCAATCCTTAATTCTCATATTGGAATATGTTTTTGGAGTGCAGCTGGTCTTGACAAGGCAAAACAGGCATTAATGGAAATGGTGGTCTTGCCAACTAAAAGAAGGGACCTCTTCACTGGCCTCAGAAGGCCAGCTCGAGGTACATTTCTCCATCCTTTCAAGTTTTGTTTGTTTCCCTTCTCTTTCCACAAAATCACAGTTCTCAAAGATGCTGAAACTATAATGGTTTGCATGTAGGTTTATTACTCTTTGGCCCTCCTGGTAATGGGAAAACAATGCTTGCGAAGGCAGTTGCTTCTGAATCTGAGGCCACATTTTTTAATGTTTCTGCATCTTCTCTAACTTCAAAATGGGTACAGCTTCAAATATTTTAGTCTATTTTTGTAAGCTAATGGACCTTACAAAGTGTTCACTTCCATAATAATTGCTGAATAGGTTGGGGAGGCAGAAAAGCTTGTCAGGACACTCTTTCAAGTTGCCGTTGCTAGACAACCTTCTGTGATTTTCATGGATGAGGTTATCAATTAGTTCGCAACTATATTGTTTGTTCCATATGTTTTTTGTATGCTGTCTTTGTTGAAGACTATACTTACAATTTTTTGTTACTATACCAATCAAATTTGAACTTCAGTCTACCAAGGTGAAAGTCTGAAAACTGGAAAGTTACTGGTCTCTATTGAACCTCTTGATTATCGATACAACTTGAGCAATAACAAACTATGATTATATATATCTCTACTTTATTTTTATGCTTTAATTCTTTTTGTAATTTTCACAGATTGATAGTGTGATGTCTGCAAGGCAAGCCAATGAGCACGATGCAAGTAGACGATTGAAATCAGAATTTCTTATCCAATTTGATGGTGTCACTTCCGATCAAGATGCCCTTGTTATTGTTATTGGTTTGTAATTTTAGCATTTTATTCGTTCTATTTGCTTAAAGTGCACCTGCCAGTTGCCATTTAAGGTTCTCTCAACAATTTGGAACCTGTTCATTGGTACATAAATGTAATGTACTGAATGGTATTCAGAACCCATGGCTTTCATTGTCAACCTGCCAGTTCTTTTGTACTAATTGAGTTGAATATGATTTTTGTGATATATCAGGTGCTACTAATAAACCACAGGAGTTGGATGATGCTGTTTTAAGAAGATTGGTAGGTATCTTTTTCAATCACCAATGACCCAAATTTTATTATTCTGATGTAATAGGCAAGAACTTTGTATGCATATTCACGTCCATATAACCAATTGAAAATTTCTACGGGTTTTTTTGATTGAATTCATTCGTGCATTTTGCAGAGTTGACATTCTACTTTACATTGTTATGATTATTCTAACTAAGATCATCTATTAAAGAAAGCTGCAAATTCATACATCAAATCTCCTATATAGGTTAAGAGGATATATGTTCCTTTACCAGATGCAACTCTTCGCAAAATACTTCTCAAAAATCAACTCAAAGGACAATCAAATTCCTTGTCTGGTAATTGAATGTGCTTTCTTCCCTTTATGCACTAGTTACATTAAGAATCTTAATTCATATATCCGAAATAAACTTTGTTCTGATTTCATTCTATTATTGGACAGGTAGTGCTCTGGATAGACTTGTGGCAGAAACTGACGGTAAAATAATTTCCTTAGACTATACAATATTCTTACTACCACTCGAGCTATATAGTAGAATAGCTTGCAACTGATTGCTGCCATATGTTCTGTTCTCATCTGCTCCTGAAGCATTCTGACATGGATGTAGCTTAGGGGCCCTGAAATACCAGTGCAAACTGTTGACATGGATGCATAATGCTAGTAATAGTTTACTAAATATGATATGGCTCAGGCAGTGCCAGCATTCTGTAGGATTTCTATCCAGTTTTTTGGACTAAAAGATGACAATAGGATTAAATGACGTCGACCACAATAGGGAACTTTTCAGTTCTGGGAAAGGAGGCTTTGCATAGTAAAAAAAATATGATAATTTTCAGAATTGTAAGGGGCGAGTGGGATAATAGCTAATACTTCCCATATCATTTGTGTAATTTACTCAATATTATTTCAAACCTTTTTTTATTTAGAAGATTCTGAAATGTAGGATATTCGGGTAGTGATTTACGTGCGTTGTGTGAGGAAGCTGCGATGATGCCTATTAGGGAGCTGGGCCCACACAACATTCTGACAATTAAAGCAAATCAGGTATTTATTTAAAAAAATGGATATGTTAATTCAATTCGTATTTTTGTTTCATGGCATTTGCATATAAGTCATTGTTAATTGTAGATTTGTAGTAAGAGTGAATGTTCTCTCTTTTTCTTTGAACTGTACTTCACAGTAGTTGCAAACAGGGAATATTTCCATTACAAAATTCGGCATTGTTGTCTCAATGTACCTGTTCGGCACCCCTCCTTAAACCTCCTATATTTCTTAATTTGCCTTAATCCTTCTGAATAGAGAGCCTTCTTAGTGAGGATTAATCAAACTCCTTATAGACCTCCTTAGCAATTTGCTTAATCCAGCTAGCTACCTCCTCACAGAACTGACATTCCTTGGAGCCTCCTTGGCACCTTTTTTGACAAAATTTTAGACTTCTTGCCCCTGCTCACTTTTGATGGCATGACTCCCAGTACAAATCCAATCGCTCATATATCCCAACATTGTGCTTGGCCAAGTACCACAGCCTCACACACTCTCTCTCTATATATATATTAAGAGAGCTTTTTTCTAAAGAAAATTTGTACTTGTACGCAGGAAAGATTCTGTTTCCCTTGTAGGAGCAAGTGAGGGATGTTTAAGCAATTCAATTCATGTTCTACATTTGCAGAACTAAACAAATCTGCTAGTAAAGGTCTATATGGTCAGAATAAATAAGAAACTAGAAACTCAATTGTAATATGAGTTCACTCTACATGTGTGCAGTTACGACCTTTGAAGTACGAAGACTTTAAGAAAGCTACATCGGTGATCAGACCAAGCTTACAGAAGAGCAGGTGGGAAGATCTTGAGAAATGGAATGAAGAATTTGGTTCAAACTGATTTTTGATTGCCATATACTGACATTTGAAATGTAAAGCTGCTGGTTTTTTAGTGTATATATATACCTACGACCTGATGGCTCGGTGATGATTGAATTTGTTGCATGCGAAGATCTCCTGTATGTATATTGAAGCCCCTAAAAAAGAAAAATACCTAGGCCTTTGATGAAAACTGCGGTACTTTGTTCTCTTTCTTTTAAAAGCTCTGGTGTGAACAAATGGCTTAGTGGGGTAAATGGTATTCTACTAAAATGACTTCTGCATCTACACGGTACCAGGTGTAGGCAGTTTTGATCCTTCTCCATTTAATCAAAAGAAAATTGTGATTGTGGTCAATCAAATGGATATTACTGTAAGAATGCAGGAATGTTTTTCTCGGTTAGCTTTTGTCAGAGGTTCAGGTCTAACTGATTGGCTGCATATTATTTGGGGCTTGGCTCGGCTTGTTGATCGCCATGTTGGGTTGGGTTAGATGGGAAGGCTTAACTGGGCCAGCCGGGCTAGATTTGCACTACTTTTTTTTTTGGAGTTACAGTATTCTTTTTTTGCCTTTTGGCAATATTCTTTTGTTACTTTCTTTTACCTTATAATTTATCTATTTTGTCCGAGTTTCGTCAAGCTTTCCAAATAACATGGATAATTTATACGAAATATCCAAAGAGATGAAAATATACGAAAATAAGTTTGCCAAGAAAATGGATTATTTACTGACATACATGTGCGTGAGTATCATTTACTGACACTCTGGTTTGTGCTTAGTCTATTTGTGAGAAACGGAAAGAAGTATCAAACAATGCATTGAACTAAATTCAGTGTGAGACCCATTAATTACGCAGTTGTTTCACCTCAAACGACCAGTCGCTTAATAATACCCTTTTGTCTTGACTAGATTGACTAGATGCAATGAGCTATTTGTGAGTTCCTAGCCTTGTATGCAAGCTGGGTGGGATACAGTATTTAAAAAAAAATGGAGAATAATAATTGCACAAAAAAATATTATAAACAAAAAACAATTAGAAAGTAGCATGCTCGTCTCTCTAGCTATTAGTATTTGTGATAATAATGAACATTTTGAATCTAAGACGAAGCAGGAAATGCCATAATTGTTGTGTAGTGCTAAAATTTTGTTACATATATTTTGGAAATATCCGGTATACTGAGGCGGCTTTTTCTAAATTAGATGCTATATTGGACATATCAATAATTAATCTTTCAAACATAGAAGCCAAGCATTAATTACGCACTGGAAAACAAATAATTGAGCAATTCAGGGAAATATTAGTTAGAACAATGATAAAAGTCCAACAAACATCTCCGTTCTCAATTGCTAAGGAGTTTTCATACCGACTCTTCCTGCTCTTACAAATATATAAAAAAAAACATTATGATATAAACAAAATTGATCAAATATAATAGCATGCACCATATGAACAATTATGATACATATCTCACAAAAATTGTTCTTTGGATATAAGCAATCCTCTTAACTTTAACATTTATTGCTTTTCAAATACCTACTGCGAGATTTGAACCTATATCCACAGAGAGGCAAGATCATCACCATCTGAGCAGCTAAGCATCAACAAATTATGGAAGTGGCTAAAATAGACTCGGCATGAACTATTGACTATCAAGAGGATCAGAGGAGAGAATCATTTCTGTTGTGTCATTCTCTATGTCATACCTAACAACCGCGCATTTTACATTACTTCCACTTCTTGCAAAAGTCCTGATATATGCAGTTGCTTCGGTATCCTTCATAATCACTGGCCTTCAAACAAAGTGCATTGTAAATACTATCAATGATTATCACCCAATTCCCAATAGAATTCAATTTCCTCATATGAGACTCAGTACCAAAATCCTCTAGCTGGTACACCTCAAATTGATACTATGTATCATAGGTGCTTCGCGCCTCCAGATTGAGATTACGGAAAACACACAGTAGATGCCCACCTTCCTCAATCAAGTACAACAATCTCTTTGAAGGAACACAAATCACTGATACTTTGCTAGTATTGATATCAACAACTCTAGCATGTCCGGTTTCTTGCGAAATGACACATAATCTTCCATTGCAATATGTGACATCCTCGTGGTCAATACTACAAGCTACTATGGTGATCCTTGTCCACTTCCTATCATCATATTTCCACCAGCCTATTACATCAAAATCTTTAGTTGTATCGAGAGGTACCTTTTCTTCGAACATGAACTCCAAAGCAAGGGAACTGTGGAGCCATGTCAGACAGATGGAGTCGAACAAAATCAGAAATGTCCGTCACTTTCTTGGCAACGTGACGGAGAAGCCCGGGATTTAGTTCAGTCCAGTCCAGCAGAATATCTGCACATCCAAATGAGAAAAGGATGAAAAAAAGAAGCATGTGAATCAAGAGATCTGCCATAGTTTTACTGGGTACATGGGCAAGCATGAACTTTTTTTTGCATAGCAAAAAGAAAAGGTTGTTCAGAAGGGGCTTATTTTTCTAATAGCATCTTACTCTAATATGGATTAAACTGTATATTTAAATTAACGAGGAACCAAATCCGAACATCTACAACATGAATTCTAAACATCCTGAGGTATGCGACTAGGCCTCGGCACTGTTTTATATCGTAGCAGTTGTTCTTCTTTTATTTTATTTTATTTTATTTTTCTAAGGAGTAGTATGCATATCAGGCCTTGGTTAAGTTATTATGTGTGTACTCCTGGAAAATAGGGTCCACCGAAAACACTGCTATTCGTGTGGCTGTTGATAGGTGACAAGCTGACCACAATAGACAACCTTAATAAGAGGGGTTGGTTCTTGGTAAACAGGTGTATCATGTGTAAAAGAGAACAAGAAACTATTCAACACTTGTTTAGAGACTGTCACTATGCAAAACAGATACGGGATCATATGGTGGCTATCTTCCAAAGCAGTATTAATATTGCTCCACTCTATACATCCTCCAGTGTGCATTTGCTGCTACTGTCATGCTTGTATACAATGTCACATAGAAGGATAGATGTAGCCACAAACTATGCAATATGGAGGGAGAGATGCAGGCGCATATTTGCTGGCAAGGAACAATCTTGTATACAGACAGTAAGAGAGGTGCTACAAGATGTTCAGGGATGGTATGACTCATTTGATACGGTACCGATCAGGCGAGGGAGCATGATATGAAAGGTGCTGGAGTGAGTTACAGCTCGAGCTGTAAAAGTGGTTGATTCTGTGTGCATAGTTTTTGTTTAGTCTTCTTTAACTTTGTAAATATTGTACTTCTTGATCACACTGTGATCCAATTAAATAAAATTTGGGGGCTTAGACACCCATCTTTTCCTCAAAAAAAAATGTGTATTCCCAAATCACAGAAACATAAAATTATTAGAATTCAACCATTGGGGTTTTAACTTCCCATCCACAAAAATCTCCGTAATTGAAATGTCACAAAATTTCACAAAATTGAAATCTCAATAAATTGAAGAAATCATAATCAAAACATTAATGCTTGGGAAGTTGAAACCTAAATTGAAACCTCACTAAATTAGACCTAAATTAAAATATCAGTAAATTAAACTTACCTTTCATGACAACCTAATCAAGTTATGATCAGATATGCGGATTTTGCTAAAAAAAAACACTCAATTCAAATGACACTGATTTTCTTTTCACAACTAATTTTGTTGATCTTATTTATCATAATTCAAAGTTGGATGTTTTAGGGGAGAGGCGAATCAAATTAAACACATTAATCAAAGGGCCTGGCAACAATTTAACGAAATTAGAGATAAAGAATTGAATGGAGGAAACGCACCGATGAAAAAAAAGCAGGGATCGATGCGTTATCTGTAAGTAGACGTTATCGTGCTCAACTACTTACATACAATCAATATCATAAGTACTATTAATCATCTTTAAAAGCGGAATTAAAATTACTAAAAGAACATTATAGATCTTAGAAATCAAAATCTCCACACGTAAATCAATCAAGAGATTTTGTATCTCTTGCCATGTCTAGCGATAGAAGAATACTTGAGTTGTTCTCCGCAAACCGTCAGAAAAACCGCAAAGCGATTTCTCTCCTCTTTCTCTTTCTAAGCAATGACAACTTATTCTTTATGAAAATTGAATGAAGAGAGTATCAATCTTACATTAGAATCCACATATTTATAACTGCTTGTCATTAAAACAGAACTTACAGGAGAGATGTATTTAAATAAGGAATACGCATGCACCTTTTAATTAGCAGACAATACATGCATCTATCAGATATACGCAATTGTTAATGGCTAAAGGCCTTGATGCATTGAACCTTTTATTTAATCAATCGACAATACATGCACCTATCAGACACCTTTTTGATTGATAGGCGTCTATGTAACAATCTGTTACATGTGATCAATTGAACCAAAAGGTGATGCGTCTATTCAAATATATTCTCAGATGCATGTACCTTTTATTACATAGGTGCATGCTCTTATCTGTGCCAAAAGAGAAGAATATGATATTCACTTTTATAAGCACCTCTTGATCAAATGCATTGAATCTAATCAACGCCTCTCAAGAATCTGTGATGTGCTTCTTCTATATTAATATTTCTTAATCAAGTTCATTATGGCCCAGATAAAATTAGCCCATTAATTTTATTATGGGCCACATAATTATTTTCTTACATTATCAACATCAGGTGTGTGATGAGTTTGATTGGAAGAAATATATGACAATTTTGTGCAAGGTTTCAAAATTGTTTTACCTTACTAGGCAAACGCACAGTTCTAAATTGTAATTGTATCAGTAATAAGGAAAGTAGAAGATATACACTCTTTTACCGAGATCAGAGGTTCGAATTATCTTTTTTTTTGTAAATCAAGCAACTCTCATGGCCTCAATAGAGATTGTGCCATTGAGTGGTAACAGTGTTGGCTTGAGGCTATGTATAACACTAAGCACAAACGAAAGCATTTTCTAGCCATTAAATCTCTTAAACTAATAGAAAATTTTACTTACAAGCAGCCAGTGTTGTAAAATGCGGATTTGAATATGCATGCGGAAGAATACCGCATACCGCATAAGCGGAATGCGGCCGCATATGCGGATTTATATGCGGTTTCATATATGCGGTTTAATTTACAGTTTATTATGCATTTCTAACAATTAAGATGAAAAATATAAATAAAAATACATGAAAAGAACATGAGTCATCTTCCACAATACAAATTTGAAATATCAAATGTGTAGGTTCATCTTAATTAATATCTTTTCACTGAAATAAGAAAATGTATAATCGTAGTTATGATGCCAAATCTTAATAAAAAAATTAAATATAAATTTGAACCAGAAACAAAGTTTACATGAATAATTTCAATACAGAGCAAAAAATAATTAATATCATATATAGAAAAATAAGATGCAAGCAACTCACTTTTTAAGTAACTATTGCAAATATTCATTTGGATATCTGACCATCAATATTTAATGAAGTTCTATTTTGACTTTCCCAACTATTCACAAGAGGAACGACACTTCTATCTTTTTTTTATTATTTAACCATTGATTTTTTAATGATATTTTGAGAAAAGCGCATATTAAGACCGCATTTCAATTTCTATTCATATCACAGCCGCCTGCGCATAAGCGGACGCCTATGCGTCCGCATGAAGCGCATTTTACATCATTGCAGGCAGCGATGCAACTCCCATGCTTTCGACTTGTACTCAAAATTCAAGAACTTCCTACTCAGCAGAAACATCTCGATGGCATTCTTGCCTCCTAACTGTGGTTCGCCGCCAGCAGAAACTCTTCGAACAAGTGTCAATTGGGTTTTAATGAAGTGTTCTGATTTATTGCAGTTTGTACTATTATGAATTGATGTATTATGATTTGATGACTTTAGAGTAGTTTGTTGTTATGAACTAGTATCAAATGTTATGCATCATGGTTCTCCATATTAATTTCTCCTAAATTCTTGCATTTTTGTTAAAAATAAACAAGTCTGTTATTAAAACTCTTCCATCATCTCATTATCTGATGTGACAATAACAGTTCTTGAACACAATGAAAACAAATAAATTCTTAACATTTCATATCACAAATCACAATAACCCTGGTGTGCCAAAAACTTTTACATCTATATGCATAAGCAAATGAGAACCAAGAAATTCACTAAGCACTCGAGTACAAGCTGTCAACAAGCCATATTGTTATATTACATTATTACACATGCACAAAATAGTAGGATTTCATGTTCCAAAAACAGAAAAAGAAGTTCATACAAGAATTTTACACATCAAAAACACAAAATAGATTTCATACAAACAGATCACAACAAGCTGTACAAACTATATATAAGAAAAAAATTATAAATATTGTATGTCATCTCATTGCCAAAATTGTGACCGTTATTGCTTTCGACTTTTCGCACAGCTATCAATAGCTTAAAATCCATCACCCGAAACTACACTATCTACTCTTCAAAGAAACAAAAGACCCTGTAGCGCTCTTCTCATCATAACATTTTTTTTTCTGCTTCACTTGACTCCTCTTTACCATGTCTTGCATATTTTAACAGCACTGGTAAATATAGACTAAAAAATATTGATAATAAAAAATAGGGATAATTCTGGTGTACCCATTCAAACTTGAGCTATTGAATTTACATTTTTATCCCTCCTTTAAAGTGGAGAAGTTTCATTTTATAGTACAGCAGCAACAAACGTAATATTTGTGTACCCCTAGTCTCTTCCAGTTCTTGCTCCTCTCATAGTCATAACCACAAAGTATGCTTACTGTGCCAAAAAAAGTGGTTACTGATTCGTTAACAAGCTATACCGTTCTCATTGAGTCTACAATCGAAAATCAGTATACTGACTATGTCATTAACACCATAGAAGCTTTTTTCTAAGTGAGATTTGCTCTCTTGCAGTCTGTCTAATTTGAAATGTTTCAGAAGAGAATATCTTAACATGTTGTAAATTTCACAGAAAACACCAGTTGATAGCATCACCACCAGTACAGATGGTTCCAATTCGAACCAATTTATTCCATGACATTTATTTTTCTCACAAAGTCAGGCTTAAAAGCCAAATCAAAAAGCATGTCACGCATCTTTTTTGTGAATTTACTGAAATTAGCAGTTAGGTGTAACTGCTCGAGGAGCAGAATAAAAGAAAAGAAAAGAAAAGAAAATTGACACAAGTTTTAAGAGATGACCTTTATATCAAACAAAAGATTCCATGGTTTCCCACTGGGAGCACACCGAACTGTTAATTCAATTATAACAAATGAAATATAAAATATAAACTATATAGCCATATATGCCAACCAGCCCCGGCCGATACCACATATAGATGCAGAGTTGATGTGCGCATACACTGAAATAAGTGTTGCCACCTACACCAGAAAGAAAAAGAAATGTGAACTAAGATTTTTATATGATTGTAATTGTGATAGGATATTTTTATATCTCAATCAGGTATATCAGCAATTAAAAAGCACGAGACAATGACAAGGATAAAAATATTGAAATATACTGATACTGGACTATACTGGTCTGACAGATAGCAGTCAGGTATATCTTAACATGCACGCTGACTACAAACGAAGCATATTATTTCAAATTGAACATACCATTTTCCAGTTTTATCTTTACCAAGTCCGACAGATTTTTAATTAAGTGTAATCTTTTATAACTTCTACTCATTTGTTTTTAACTCAAAAATCCCTTAACAGTAAACACCAATGCCTTATTTTGGTAGCTGTGATATTTTGAAAAGGCTGATTAGTGCTGATTGCAGAAAAGCCTCAATTCACAGTAATTTTCATCTGTCTAGCCTTGTAACATGATTCAACAGGAGGAATAAACAAAACAATCTGGATATAAAATCATTTAACTAATTGCCATTTTACTGCAGAATCTGCTTTAACTTGAAAATGGATTGACCTGTTGAACGAGGCTTTAGGTGAGAACTTGTCCACTTAAAGGCTTGAAGCAGATTTTTTGTGTCATACACACCTGAACAAAATCTGTTGCTTGTTATTTTTAGTTTGCAGGTGTCTTTTTTTTGTGTGCCAGCTTATCATGTTTAGTAAAGATATGATAAACGCATCAACTTCTTATTTTCAGGTGGGTAAATTTTATGCCCAGATGTTAAAAGATGCCATGCCTTTTATCAATCCCGAAATAAAAAGAGACAAATGGAGACTATTGAATTTTTGTGCTTGTTTTTTTTTTTTTTTGGTGCCAGCATAATCGTATTTGTATAAGAAGCATGGAGCACGACCATCATTTACCTTCACTAGGTAGTTTGTAATGGCACGAAATTGTCATTGTGTCTATGACACATGGGTTTCATAAAAATAAATAATATAATATTATGTCCCCTGCATCAAATCTGACCGCTCAAATTAACCCATAAAAATAAATAATATAATATTATGTCTCCTGCATCAAATCTGATCGTCCAAACCAACCCATAAAAATAAAAAATATAATATTCTGCCGGTACATCAAATCTGACCACTCAAATTTAATCCAACGGCTCATATCAACTATGACAAATTGTTGTCATCACAATTGTTGCCAAGGTTGGCAATTTGATAAGATGACAGCAGATCCAATTTTATTTCTTTTTTATTTAACCTGTCGGATTTATTATTATTTAGCTTTTATTTCTTTGCAAGGGTTGGTATCTGGAGGTACCAGCTTTGTTTTTTATTTGGGCTGAAAGGGATAAGAGCGTTCCCTCGCGAGCATTGTTTCAAACTTCCAATTCAATATTTTAGCACTCCTGGACAGAAAATTGTATAGAGAAAAAGGAGAGTATACATGGAAATGAGACTCGGGTACTCCATGCCATCTCGCGTAGCCTGTAGCCATAACAAAAGGATGCAATATTGTTTCAGGCTACATACAATCAAGGCAAAGGATGTTAAATAACATATGCCGATATGCTTCCACGTTGTGCAGAATCTACAAATGAAAAAGGAAATTGAATGCTATTTTTTTTTTTTTGAATGCTAGTTAACAGTGGCATAATTAATATAAGCATAGATCAGGCCCTAATATATAGAGCTGTTTTGTCAGTTGTATATAACAACCCAGACTCGACCAGCAAAGGAAGCAAACTTTATTTTATTCAAACAAATTGGACCCAAAAAAAGGAAAAGAAAAAGAAAGAAAAAAAAAACCGCTCCATTAATTAACAAAACCTCAAACATAATGCGCAGGAATATGCACCTCAGAACAAGCAATGTATATTCAAGGCCCAAGCAACATAATTCAGTCACATAGCAAAGATTGAATAGAAAACACAACAAAAGCTACAGCCTACAAAAGTCCCATTCTAACTTTATGAGAAACACCATAAAAATACTTCATCCCAGTTGTCACTGAAACAAGGTCAGAGTAGACATAAATGGCTTTTGGGCAACAAGACACAATTACTGGTAAAATAAAGACAAGAAGATAGTTTTCACCAAATGCATGACTTAACCAAAAGCCCAAAACCAATCTCAGAAATTTCTTCATGAACTAGCCTGTAAATCACTGCTGCCTATGATAAACTAGGCAGAAAACACTTGCTTCTAGAGTAGCGAAGACATAAAGGCCGTTCAGTTCTGCTCTCCATGTCATACCTAAGAACAAAGCAGCCCAATGCTTGATGCACTGCAAGATTCATGATGTAGATGGTACTGCCTCTCTGTCCTTCAAAATCACTGGCCTTCAAACAAAGGGAGTTGCCATCAGAATCGAAGAAGAGCATCCGATCTCCAATACTGTTCACTTTTACCCAACGGGGACTCGTCCCAGCATTTTCCAGCTGGAACACGTCAACCAAGAACTCACTATTATGCCAGTCAAGGTTAAATGGCTGGGGGCGACGTTGTACTCCGAGCACGCCACCATATGCATCAGTTAAGTAGTTAATGTCCATAGATGAACCAGGGATCAAGGATACCACATCCCTTGTAGCGACATCAATAACCCTTGCATTTCCGGTATATATTGAAAAGGCATATATTCTTCCATTGCTATACCTAAGATATTCGTCATCTATGACCATAACATCACTGATTTTTGTCCAGTTTCTATCAGCATATCGCCACAAGCACACTATAAGATCTTCAGTTGAACTAGTAGGTTCATTTTCTTTGAATGCGAAGACCACATCAATCTCATTTTCAACAGAATTAGGACTGCAGCTAGGACCAAAGTATACTGGGCAGACACAATTCTCAATTCCAAAAGGAAGAAGAACCTGAAATCCAGTCAATGGGTTGATGAGCAGCCACAATGAAGACTCCAAGAAGCGTAGGAGCACGTATCCAGTGAAGGAGCCATACAACAATGGCTCACCTTTTAATTGAGAATTTCGAATTGGCACAGTGTGCATTTTTTTGCCAAACAGGGGGCCAAACTGGAAATCAAATGAGACTTCATTCTTCCTTTCGCATCGTATGAAATAAGGAAGTTGTCGGGGTAGGTCGGAGGGACTCACAGCTGACCGCCAGTGCTTGCACACGGCACGGAACCGAATGAAATTGGAGATGTCCCCAACTTTCTTGGAGATGATGTTTAAAATATCACGATTTAATTCACCCCAATCCATTTATTCATAAGATGACGCTCCTACTGTAATATTAACTAGCTCAGCATGGTCTGTGTATACAATATGAAAAACAGATTACTAGAGAATTCAGGAGTTGATCAGTATTTCTTTTAATAGAGGTAGCAGATGCATGACAAAAGCCCAAGTAGAGACCACACCATGAAACTTAAAGTAACAAAAATATTATCTAACACCATTTAGTAATCATAGATATAAAAGTTTTAGATCAGAAAACTACGAAGTTAACCCAAATATGCAACTTTTTATATGTTTAAATATCTTGTAAATCTAATAGGTAAAATGTATTTGAGGAATATTGAAATATGCAATTACAGTTCTTACAATTAAGATGCAAAGCACAGCTTATATGAAAGTTTTCTTTATGAAACATTGAAATCTTACAAAGATTATTCTCTTAAAAGTAATATTTTAAAGGATCTGCTAGCTAGAGCACTCTTACGAGATGCAACTACTTCATATTAGTTGAATTCTAAAAATCCTCAAACACCTAATCGTCTAAAGGAGGAGAGAAGATTAGTTGTTTGAGGCTTATTAGAATTCAACGAATATGAAATGAGTAATTGCACCTCTATAAATCTTACAAAATTTAGTTTAGAAAGAATCTAACATTAATACATGTATGCACTCGGATGCCGCAAAAATTGTATGCGGTCATTTTTTTTCTCTTTTTTGTGTACCAATTAGTTATTTTATTATTATCTATGTTGTTTTTTCACACTCCAATTGGGTTCTATCCCTAAACTACCCCAACTTGTTTGGAACTAAATGCTTTGTTGTTTTTCCTAGTGCCAACTTGGCTGACAAACCGAAGTAATGTATAACAGTTTAGATCATGCCTTTAGCTTTAAGATATCTTCAGAGCCACATTACAGAATCTAAAATAAATTTCACTTGATCTATTAAATAAAACATACTGCTTATAGCACAGCCCTTTCTAAATTGCCTACTTAGACTAACAATGAAAACAGCCTGAAAGCATATATAAATATAATAGCTTAAGGTTGTTTCTGTGAAGGATGAATATAGAAGTAATTATTTGAGTTCTCAATTGTCTATAAATAACTGTCAATCTAGATGTATCTAGTTTCTACAGCAGTACTCAAATACAGTAGACTCTGCTTATATAGAAATTACTACAATTTTTGAACAATTCTAATTGCAATTAAGAAATTCGAGTGCCAGAATATCAGCCGATAAAATCAGGTTTAAGGAAAATTACCAAAAATAATGTAGGTCTAGTAACTCACATCCATTTTAACACTTGAAGAATGCTGGCGTTGAATTTCACTGCTGTACAAGTCCTGTTGAAAGTTCCTCTCTTCACTTGCAACTCACTTTTATCCTGAAATTAAAAAAACGGTAGCTCTGTCGGCCTTATAAACAAAATACAAAGAAGAATCATAAACCTGCCATGCCCATTGATCTTATATGGAACCAAAAGAACCACAATAAATCTACAACTAACTTAGCAAATGTAGTTCAGACATAGAAGGATATCTCAGTTGTGAATTCTGGATTTTGATCTGATTCCAAGAGAGCGTGGCCATGGTAAACAAATTTAAGTTTTTTCGTAATTGGAGAAACACGATAAGATGAATCTGGCAGTTAATTTAACCATTGAATGCTGTTGGAATGATGATGAACATTTTCTGTACAACAACAACAAAGCCTTTAGAAAAAATGGCAACACAAAAAAAAAACTTTTAGAACAACAACAACAAGATTTCCGTACTATTTAGAAGTAGATTAATTAAAAAATGAATGCATCTATTTGATCCCAAGAACTTTGGTTGCAACCTGAGGTTTCCTTTTGGTACCAATTAGGCTGACAAATCGAATAATTTCGTACAATTTTTACCATGCTTACAGAATGTGCACAATTTTGTTTTAGGTGTGTCGAGTGTGAATTGCAACAATCCAATGCATGCACCAGTATGATCACGCAAAGTTGGTTTGCGGTCTTTTTTTTCTTGAACCAAATAGGTTGGCAAAACTGAACTCATCTGTAACCAGTGGCGGAACCAGCATGTATTGAGTGGGGTCACAGGACCTCAAATTCCATATTTAAAGATTGTTATATAGTCTTGATTATTTCATTTTAGCTATTTTTAGTTAATAAAGTTATGTAATGACCCCACTGAGACAAATTCTTGGTTCCGCTACTGTCTGTAACAGTTCAGATCATGCTTAACGAACTTGACCCATTCTATATTGCATCATGCATGATCCCATAGTTCTGTGATTCCTCCATAGTCACTTAACAGAATCTAAAACAAAATTTCATTTGATCTACTAAATGAAAAATACTGCTTTACCTCATAGCCTTCCTAAATGCAGTGGTCCTCTACTGATCTAAAAATTATTAGGATTTTCTGAACAATTCTAATTGCAATGAAGTAATTAGAGTGGCAGAGTATCAGCAAAGAAAATCAGCTGTAAGAAAACTAACCAACAGTGATGTATGTCCTGCAACTCAAATTCATTTATAATCTGTCAACACTTGAAGAATGTTGGTGTTGAATCTCACGCTGCATAAGCCCCGTAGAAATATCCTCCGATTCTTCACTTACAACTCCCCATAAACTGAAATTGAAAAACAGTAGCAGTGTTGGCTTTAGCAGATAATTAGAACTGCCATACTTGTTGGTCTTATATTGTAGCTCAGATATAGAATCAAATACTGAATTTTCTATCCGATTCTGACAGAGCGTCGTCGTTCTGGTTATATGAGGATTAACACATGAGCCAACGTAACTAAACACACACACACACACAAAAAAAAGTTATAAATTTTACAGGTCGAGAATTGTACGGTATTTCGAGAAGCGAGCACCGACTGAGAGCCGACGATTCGATACTAGATCAATCTGCTCGAAGAAATGGCAACCCAGCAAATATTTTACCTTTTATGCGATTTTTTGCTAAAATCCTATGCGAGTATGCGGCGCTGTTCCTAGGTTTAGTTGATAGATTATTCAAGTGCACTGATATATGAAAGTTGTGCGGTACGTTTAATAGTAAGTGGGGTCCAGCGTCAGCTGAGCTGTATGCTCTACGCAGCTAGCGACACCTGTCCTTTGGAAATCGATGTTGGCAGGGGTGAGGAGTAGGTACATGCAGTGCATCATTTGATTGCGTGGGTTTAGAGTTCTAATAAAACCCGCGGGGTATACTCGCTCGTAGATCCAATCCGATTCGCTCCTTGTCCGATCCGTATCGTGGTTCAGATTCGACCGGATTTGTGGTTGGCGGATCCACGGATCTATGACGGGTCGGGTAGGTCAAAAATTTCCAGATCCCCCGAACTCGTCTCCCGGACCCGTGCCCGACCCGCCCCAGGACCCGTCTTAGGACCCGACCGGTGAAACCGTGCAGAAATTCAAAAAAATAAAAAAAAATTCAAAAAAATTCAGAAAAATTCGAATATATATATATTAAAATAAGGCAAATTCTGTTATGAATCAAAATTAACTTGAATTCACTATTATCGATGCAAAATCAACTTGATTGTACAATTATTGATGATGATCAACGAATACAATTAATTTGAGTTTAATTTTTTTGTCCATAGAAGACTCAGTCTTAAAATAATGTGCAGAAATTTTTTTTAAAATTCAAAAATTCAAAAAAAATTAAAAAAAAATCCGAAAAAATCAACGGATCCGAACCCGACCCGCTTGGACCCTACCCGCCCGGGTTTATCACGGGTCGAGTTGGGGGACCCGTGGAGACCCGCCTCGTTGGACTCGTGGACTCGTCGTACCCGTGGATCCGTGGATCCGGGCGGGTCGGATCCACGGGTACCCGACCCGGCCCGTCTGTAATTCACTACGTGGTTTTAACTATTGAATCAATGAGTTACACTCTCTCTCTTCTTAAATTAATTGGAGAGAGAAATATTAAAAAATATTAAATTATTTGAAGAGAGTGTCTAGTTTATTGATCCAACGGTTCAAATCATGAGTGCACCATCAAATAATGCACTCATGGGTGTACCCAACCCTAACCCTGTTGGCAGTGCAAGAATTGTACATCCTCGTCTCCATTCAGATTGTTGCTAATTAATTAGAATCGAATCGTCCATTACGTATTATGCGGTAGCCGATTCAGATCCGTTCTTTGGAGAGCTTATACTTACATCTCTCATCTAATGCAATTAAAATCTTATGTTTTTAATTGGGTAATCCACTTGTGAATTTAGTATAGTGCAAGAGTAGGCAAATGCCTACTTCTGAATTGTAAAATTTAAAAATTGTATTCAATTATGAATTATTTCCGAACTAACATCTTAATCAATTTGATAATTAGATCCTTAATCAACTTGACAGTTAACATATTAATGCTATTATTTTTAATCTTACATCACATGGATTGAATTCAACATTTAGACCTTAATCAATACTAATTAGTATCTGTTGTTTAGATTTTTATGATCCTCAATTAGCGTTAACTGCATCAAGGATGCATATACTTCACAAGTAATGCAAGATAGTGCAAAATTTGAAAAATTCCTCTCTGACTCTTTTAACTACTCATAAGTATTCAATATTAATTCAAAATCATTTATTTTTATCATGCAAATTGTGACAAAATGACTTCAATATAAATTAAATTCACCGTCAATTCCTCTCTTATTTATTTTGAAATATTAAAGAGAACTTGTTCGATAGTGTTGATAATAGAAGAATTATGCAAAATTTTCAAAATATGAAGTTTCGTAGGGACAATCTCAGTTTATTTTCATCGATTTGATTTTCTAAATATTACGATAGTTGTCTATATTACTTCTATTAATATGTAAAACACATTATTTATTATTTGTTATATTACCATTATTTACATCGATCTATTTCATTACTTGAGTTGGATTTCATTTCAAATGCATTCGATTTATTTGGAACTAAAGACTTTGTTGTTGTTGCTGTTGCTGTTGTTGTTGTTGTAAAACATATTCATTATTATGATGTTCAATATTTTGACTAAAATTTATATTCTTAGTAAACTCGAAGGGTCATCCGAAAACAAATCTAGAAATTCAGATTGCACCGATATTTCATCAATCTTCAGCTCCCCTTCCTCGCTCTTCCTCTAACTGTGACCTATTTTCCTTAACTTTTTGACCAGCTACTAGAAATATACAGGGACGAAACCACAAAAATTCAGATTGAATCAACTGATCCATTTTGTTGGCTCCCAAGGAAGGATTAAACTATTAAAGGACGAGTATACAATTATACATCCAATCATTCTTTGCAAGCTTACCTTTATTGGAATTTTCTATTGATCGATACATTTGTGCATATATCTAACCATAAATCTGAATCGCCACTGGTTAACTATATCTATTTTTGTAGTCAGTTTTCTTTTCTTTTCTTTTTTCTTTTACAATAAAGACTGTAAATATATAAGTTTGTTTTAATGAAAAATCGGAGTAGGCATAATCTACTTTTCTTTAAAAAAAATAAAATTATATATATTTCCCTATGTTCATATTATCAAGATAGACCCCAGAAATTTACAAAGTAACATAAATTCCCAAAAGTGCATACAAAAATTGCTACCTAAAAAATCAACCATGTATGTTCAATATTCTAGGGGTGTCCAAACGGGTTGGTATGCTTGGTTTTAACTGAACCAAATTTATTATGAATAAAATAATCTAGCTGTTCAATTTATTTAATTCGGTTCAATTCTGATAATAAAAAAATCAAATAAACCAAATTAATTAACAAAATAGTATTAAATATTAGAGTGAGGCTAATGTACTTCACAAAGTACCAATCAAGCGGTATTTTGCCTTCGTATTTTCAATTTCGAAGTTCAAACGACAAATCTAAACTGTTAAACTTAAACTTAAATATTAAAATCTCCTTGAAGATCGACTTTTACATTTTTAGATACATTTTACTATTTTTTAAAGATGGTAAAAAATTAGTTAATCAAACGATTTATACACCATATGATATAAATGATTTTACACCTTTATAAAAAATAATAAAAAAATTCTAAAAAATATAAAATTCGTTCTCCAATGATATTTCATTATGAAGATTAAGTTAAACAGTTTAGATTCGTCATTTAGAGTTTGAAATTGGAAATACGAAAATGAAGTACCACTTAGTTGGTGCTTTGTGTAGTTACCGCAGCCTCGCTCTAAATATATTACTAGTGATATAATATCATACATTGATACACAATCATCATGTTTGTTCATAAATCATAATACAATAATATTAGTAAATATAACCATATAATAAATAAATTATTATGTTAATAATTTTAGTTCCGTTTAAACGAAATAAATTTCAATTTATTTAATTTGGCTTATATGTCGGTTGATCAAATTTCGATCGCTTCAATTTTATATCAATGTAAACTGAATAAAAAATTAGCTCGACAAATTCACTTTGGTTTGAACCTAAATGGCCATTTTGGTAGGAACGAGATATACTGCTCCGCAGCACATCCAGCGTAGAAGATCTGAATCGTCCGTTTGCATCAAGATTCATATTTTCTCAAATTTATAATATTCAACCCTCCTGAATCAAATTTGAACCATTTATTGCCTCCAGCGCAGAAAATCTGACGTATTCCTTGCTGAGCCAGTGGTAAGCTGGTGTTGATCCTCTGCAGGCATTTGATTTTATAGAAGATTATAGAAGCTGTCATAAGCTTTCATAAATTATAAATAGTACATGTGACATCTGAAAAGTTTGAACTGGATGTGCACATATAAACAAAGTGTACAGAAAAAATAGTGTACAACAAGGCATTATTTTCTATCCACAATTTTAAAAGTTTACCAACAATATTTTATGCAAATAATTTAATAGCTTCAGTAATAACTACAAATGATTTAAAATAAATCATGCATTCAATCCTCCATAAATACATAAACAAAAAGTTGAGAAGTTTTACTTTTATTTTATTTTTATTAAAAAAACAACAATATTTTATTTTAAAATCTTTGACAACGATTTGTCATTTTTTAAACGCATGTTCGATAATTTTCTCTATATCCATGCGATTAGACGAATAATTGTGAAAACTATATATTCCAAAAACAACTTAACACAAAGCATTCAACTTGGTAAAACGTTAATTGTTATAAAAAAAAGTTTGAATTTCGTAAATATTCGAATACATAATTTCAAAATAACTTTAGAATGAATTCTAATTGGGCTCATCTAAAGGCCCAGTAATTTGGCTAAGAAGTGGCGTGAAGAGAGACCAAGCCCAACATCGCCGATTTTGTCTAAAAGTCAAGGAAAAATATCTCCCGGTGCAATGTTTCATGAGAGATGTGCATTTTTTATCAGGATCGTCAGATTAAAATTCAAAGCTACGAGCGTCACTGATATAATTAAAAAGAATTAGTATTATTAAATCAGAACTGTTAAAATTAGATCGAACGATTCAGATGTAGAGTGCATTCTTCTTATGCAAAAAATGCACTAAATAATACGGTTACAAAGTCTAAAACCTACCTCGTGCCAAGGGTATGTCTGTATCGAACTCTTTCCAGATTTGTTCAAACTGGACTTGATTATTAGACCTGCCAATGATTGGTCGTTTAATTATTTTTTGTTTTGTTTCGTGATAAATGAAATAATTACGATGAAATAAATTTATTTTGTTTAAAATGAAACGGTTAACGAAAATATATTATTTCGTGATCGATCGTTGTTTCGTTTTTGACTTTGTATTGTTAAATTGTTTTGATTTCAGAGAAAAGCACTGTGCTGAGAGAAGGTAATGAAAGAGGAGATGAAGAGTTACTCGAATAAAGAGATGAATGATTTGATTCATGTATATTGTTATAATCGTTCATTATCAGTTTCTGATTTGTTTTAGTGTGATGAGAGACAAGATGAATGAAGAGCGAAATGAATGAATTTGATTGTTTTGATTCTTTTTTTTATCGTTTTGTTTAACAAAACAGTTAACAAAATAATATTTCTTAATATTGATAGATAGATCTACTACTTATCATCACTGGTCCCTGAATCACGCTGCCTTTTAGTTCCGACAAAGTTCACTAGATTGAATAGTGACATTTTTTAAGATAGAAAAAGGTGACATGAGTTGTGTTATCACTTATCACCGTTATAGATAAAAAATGTTCATTATGACACACACTGTAGCAATATAAGATTTATTCAAATTTGTTCAAAATCAGACTTAATAATTTGCTGCTGTCAGGTTAATAATCAGACTTGGATTCACATCACCTACTTTTCTTTAAAGAAAAATAAAATTTTATTATTGAAATTTCATCCGTTAAAATCTAAGTAACAGATGAGATTTGTTACAGTCAGTCTCTCAATCAAATTTGTGAGCGATCTGATTCATCTAATTTTAATTGGATAGTCTAGATCGAAATATTAGAACCCTCCTTTTTGCTCAAAATAATAGCAGATTTGGACCCCATCCACTTACATACCAGTATCATATTTGTCGGAGACTGATCCGAACAGACGAACAGTTGCTTTCAAAAATATGTATATAGCATGGTCAAATACTATAAATTATGACTTTGTCATTAGATAATAAAAAGAAAGAACGGAATAGACAACAACAACAAAAAAAAAAATCTACAACAAGACCTCACCGACACAGCAGGTCGCATTTTCCCCTCTGAAAACCTTCTCTATTCTAAGTGCGCTTCGGATTCATAGGATATCTTCTTTCCAAAGACAGAAAATTCATATTTCATCGCTTAACATAAATGACGAAATAATTTCAGATAGGAAGCTGATATATCGATACCTTCAGTGATATCATCATTGATATCAACAGGACAGATCCAGTTAAATTCAGTTTGCATGTTGTTGTTTTTTATGATGCATATTGTTTTTTGTATTATGCATATTGTTTTTGTTATTATGCATATAATTGATCGGACACTCCACTGAAAATGAATGTCGCTACGCTCACCGACGCGGATCGCTACGCTCATCGATGTAGACTGGACGAATCCAGTTGCATTTATTTTGAAAAGTTGTTCTAGTTATTATGCATGTTGTTTTTGTTATTGACTTATTGTGCATGTTATTTTTTGTTATTATGCAAATAAATAACATGCATAATAACAAAAACATCATGCATAATAACGAAAACATAATAAATCATAAGTATAACAAAAAAAACATAACGAACTTAGCATATAAATCATAAGTATTTGACTATTATTCATGTTTTTAGATGCACAATAATAAAACAAAATGCATAATAACGAAAACAATATGCATCATAAATAAAACAAATTTTCATAATAAATCATAAATAGAACAAAAAAACATATTGAACTTAGCATATAAATCATAAGTATTTAACTGTTATGCATGTTATTAGATGCACAATAACGAAAACAACATGCATAATAACGAAAACAATATGCATCATAAGTAAAACAAATTTTCGTCGAAACTCAACTAGACGTGTCCAGTTGGTATCGCTAACGGTATCGAAATTGGAATCCGCGAAACATTTTCTTTTCAGATAAAAAGAAATAACAAAATATACTTCTGCAAATTTTCAAAAATTATTAGGCACATATCAATATTCGCATATCAAAATGGAACGGAATGTTTAGTTTGTGGAGGAAAAAGTGACACAAGAAGATTTTTTTTATTAACTTCAGAATTTACTTTAGATGAAATTAAAGAGCCAGTATTTCAAATGGATCCTAATAAACTACAGGACTTCATGACTTCCTTGTTTTATTTTACCAATTTTTTTGGAACATTATAATGTATGATTTAATTGATATGCTTAAGGAGTTCTATAATAACAATTTTGATAATTCAAAACTAAATAGGACAATTATTTGTTTAATATCAAATGTGAAAACAACAAATAAAATTCAGAATATAGACCAACTAGTCTACAAAATTGCAGTTTTAAAATTTTTACAAAAGTTTTAGCAAATATATTATACCCAATTTTAAACAGAATTATAAGTCCTACTCAAAGTGCATTTTTAAAAGAGATATATATAATGAAAAGTGTTGTAATTGCACATGAAATTTTGCACACTTTGAATAAAACAAAGAAATTTGGCTTATTATTAAAATTGAATTATGAGAAAACTTTTGATAATGTAAATTGGGATTATTTATTTACTGTACTTAGAGCTAGAAGATTTAGTGAAGTTTGGATTAAATGGATAAGAAATTTTTTATTCAAGGGACATAGTGCAATAAAGATAAATGAAAAAAATTGATTCATATTTTGAGTGTAAAAAAAAGGGTTGAGACAGGGTGACTCAATTTCTCCTTATTTATTCATCATTGTTGTAGGCAATTTAAATAAATTATTGCAGTTAGGACAACAACATGGTCATTTTCAAGGATTAGCAGCTACTTTGAACAATGGTTATAAAATAATGAATCAACAGTATGCAGATGATACATTAATTTCCATCCCAACATATCAAAAAATGATTGACAAATTAAAATGGATATTAAATGTTTATATGAGCTGGAGTAGAGAATTGAATAAAAAGGAAAATACATTTAGTAGGAGCAAAGAGAATGTAGAATGGGTATTTTGAATTTATCACATTTGAACCAAGCATTATTATGTAAATGGACATGGAACTATTATTATAAAGAACATAAAGGTATGTGGAAAGAAGTAATAAAAATAAAATTTAATGGTTTTCTACTCATGCATCACATTTCTCGACAGAAATTAGCAAATTGCAAAACTTACTTATTATAGAAAATAAAATGATTATTGGTGATGGTAGCTCTATAAGTTTTTGGAATGATATTTGGTGGCTTAATTGTCCATTGAAAAAACAATTCCCTCTAGTATATCAAAAGACAAGAACAACAACAGTGTCATTAAAACAAGTTTGCAATAATGTATCAATAAATATATTTTTTTTAAATTAGAGGAGCTTCATATGAAATACAAAGTAAAAAAAAAATCAATTAATAAGAATCTTACAAAATATTAATTTCACAGGGGAAAGCGATTCATCAATATGGACATTTGAAAGTAATTAATGGGATTTATTCTGTTAGATCTATGTATAAGTTTCTTATATTTGGAGGTATCAAAATTAATGTAAATCATACAGTATGAATGCTCAAAATATCTCTAGAATTTAAATTATGTGTATGGTTAGTGTTAAATAATCATATTTTAACTACATACAATTTAATTAAAAGATGAGTAGATATAGATAGTAGCTATGTATTTTGTGGCCAAAATGAAAATGTGAACCATTTATTCTTACAGTGCAATGTTGCAAAACAACTATGGGATTTAATAAATGCTTCAATGCCTAGCAATAACAGGATCAACATCAACAATATAGAAGAACTATGGATCTCTTTGTTAAATTTCAACAAAAAATGAATTTATCAAATGAGGCACACTATTTGCAGCATTAGTTCGGATAATATAGGTAGAAAGAAACAATATTATTTTCAAAATTAAGGTAATATTCCAACTAATTTGTCAATATAGAAAGAAACAATATTATTTTTAACTTAGTCTTTTGTACAATTATTCATAGTAAATGGGGTTCTGCAAGAAGAGCTATAATGGATTAAAATTTGCTTTTAATACAGACGTAGTTTTCATGTAGTAGGTTATGGTGGTCTATTATGTAATATTTTATGCCTTTTTATATATATAGTTCTCCTATACAATTTTTTATTTTGGTAAATTCAGACATACATGTGTGTTTTCTTTTTAATGGAACCGGCTTCTTATATGAGATGCTATTTTTATTTTTTAAAAGTGTGCTTCGGATTCCATTTGGATCCAAAGATCCAAATTTGATCTTGCTCTTAATACAATTCTTTCGCTGTCTCATAGTGAAAGATCTTTTTCATAGACGGCCAAAATAGACATAAATTTAAAATTTTGACTAAACATTCTCTATAAATTCACCAATAACTAAGAAGTGCAAGTAATATTTGTGTTTCTAAACATTTTCTAAGAATGCAAGTATTATTTGCTTTTCTAAAGTGTAAAATTTGTTCTGAAAATTTCAAATAAGTGCTCGAGAGTTAAAAAAAATGAAAAAAAAATTAAAAACGCAGGTGTTACTTGCATATTTAGTCGTTAATGAAATTTTCATAATATATGACTATATCAGTTAAATTTTCTTATCTTTTGGCCGTCTATAAAAAAGTTCCTCTCATAGTCATGGATCTGTGATCTCTAATAATCTCTTCCCTCCATGTCCTCCAGGCCACTAATCAGTTTATGACGCTAGATCATGTGTTTATTGTGTAGCGGGTCATCATAGATATTATTTGAATAAACAAACATTTTTTTATAAATCTATCCATGAAAAGTACTGCGAAAAAGTTTATTGTTAGTACATAGAAATATGATGCCAATCACAATAAACATATAATTATACGAATCATTATATTAATTATTTAAAAACAAAGATGACTTTTTAAGTGGAAAGATTGGTTTGTGTTAAGGTGTATTCTAAACAAAGTTAATTCTCACAAATGTGCTAAATATGAAATTACTGGTCTATGACATTATATAACATGAAATATATTTCAAATAGTGGATTACAAGAGGAAGCTATAGACTTCAATATTTTTTTTTCTTCGTTGGGTGTTCGATAAACTTAGCAATGACATGATGAAACTATCTATATCACAACCGTAATAGAGAAAAAATTATATGGTAAAATAAGTAATGAAATTTACAATCCATTGGCAATAAATATATAAATAAAAAACACACACGGCAAAAAAAATCAAGGAGTGTTATTTTGAGAAATATCTATATTTGTTTTTTGTAAATCTAAATATTTTTAGGGTGAGCCCACATGTATAAAATAAATATAACAACAGAAAAAATGAAAAGAAGAAAAAAAAAGTTAAAAAGGTTCATGAATTGAATCATTAAATGTGCTAAGTTAATAGATTGAATTTGTTGTGTATGAATTCTAATTTCTTTCAGTTCGTTGAGAAATGAGAAGTATATTTTTTTGCAAAAAAATGTCAACGCAACAATATTAATTGTAGTTCTGTTTACATAACTATATTTGTTTGTACATATTTAAGTCCAACACATATTCTACTTGTAATAAAAAATTATAACACGGTTTAATCTTTCTCCTTTCTAATAATTATAATTTTTTTCAATCATCTCACGAGAAATTCAAACTATTTCTCTTAGATCAGAACGTTTAATCAAGCTTAACAAATTAAACAAAAACAAAACAATAACAGTTTAAACAAATATCTAGTCAAAATTGTTTTAAACTAATCAACAACTAATTTTTCAATTTTCAATAAATTCCGTACTATTGAAGAGAAAATCAATTATTTTATTCAATTCCCAGAGTTAAGTCACAACACAGATTCACATAAATCTGGCACCACCTCTTCTTTCCCTATCTTTTATCCAGCGATTCCAATCCAATACAGAGAGAGAGAACCCCTTTGCTTCTTTCCTTTTACCTCACCTCTCTCACCTTCTCTCCAACCCATTTTTATCTCCAAGCGTAGATGCGCACACACTGTTAGTCGCACTTGCATCTACTATTCTCCGTCAACCTTTCGCAACCATAGATCCATAGCAATCATCAATCGGAAGCGATTTCATCCCCAAGGAAACGAAGAAGCACAGATTCCATTGGATCGATGTGGGAAGGTTACGCACTGAGGCGGGTCAGCAACCCTAGACCCGACCCGTCCGATCCAATCATCGACATCCCTTCAACTCCTCCAGCCAAGCAACAACCCTTGCTCCAATCCACCGCCACGACGACCTCCAGCTCATCGGCCACCACCGCCGGCTTCATTCTCTCCTGGTACTGCTCAAACATAGGTGTGCTTCTTCTAAACAAGTACCTCCTCTCCATTTACGGCTACCGCTTCCCGATCTTCCTCACTGCAATCCATATGCTCTCGTGCTCTCTCTATTCCTTTGCGGCTGTGCGGTGGTTGAGGCTAGTTCAGCCCCAGTGCATCTCTTCTCAGAGACAGTTTATGAAGATTGCTTTTCTAAGTTTGATTTTTTGCCTTTCGGTGGTATGTGGGAACACTTCTCTTAGGTATATTCCCGTTTCATTCAACCAGGCAATCGGTGCCACCACCCCATTTTTTACTGCGGCATTCGCTCTTTTAATTACATGGAATCCCGAACCAGGCATTGTTTACATTTCACTATTACCGGTCGTGCTAGGTATGGTTGTGGCTTCAAATAGTGAGCCCTCATTTCACCTGTTTGGATTCATGGTATGTCTGGCATCGACCGCCAGTCGGGCGCTCAAGTCAGTGGTACAAGGGATTCTTCTAACATCTGAGGCCGAAAAGCTCAATTCAATGAATCTTTTAATGTACATGGCACCTATTGCAGCTGCAGTTCTATTTCCCATATCCCTGTGGTATGAACCAGGGGTAGTGAATGTAACTTTGGCAAATATGCAGAGTGATCCGAAATTTGCATTGCTGATTCTTGCAAATGCAACAGTTGCATATCTGGTGAATCTGACAAATTTCTTGGTGACCAGGCATACCAGCGCACTAACACTACAGGTGCTGGGAAATGCAAAGGCCGCTGTGGCAGCATTTGTATCGGTATTGATTTTTAAAAACCCGGTGACATCTACTGGAGTTGTTGGGTTTGGGATAACGGTTGGTGGGGTGGTTCTTTATAGCGAGGCCAAGAAACGGTCTATGGTTTCTTCATCCTCTTA
>CAXKVX010000665.1:0-124346 GCA_964058865.1 Eleocharis quinqueflora | reverse complement strand
ACTCTTTCAATAGCTTTTCAGACGATTACCAACTGTTGGCATATTCTTCATGAGAGATATGACACGCTCTCGTTATTATATATCCATACTATTATAAAATATTAATATTAATGAAACAATAATAAAGTACAACAAAATATTATATTTTAATAACATATTTATAAATGAGGAAGAATCAAATGCCTCTATTTTTTGTGCCTCCATTTTACCTCAAAATTCATTATCATCCATCAAGAAATAATTAATGGTCTAGATCGATTTGAAGGTAAAAAAATATTTTTGATGAATGATGTGAATTTTAAGGCAAAATGAAGGCACACAAAATTAAAATCATTTTATCTCTCCTCACAATTGTAATTATAACAACAACAATAACATAAATAAATAAATAATAATAATAATAATAATAATAATAATAATACACAACAATATAATGATATAATAATTTGAATTGTGAGTCACATCGCGACATACTTTGAAAAACATCAATTATGAAGTTATAACTTATTTCTTATGTCTATTTATATCTCCCATATTTATTTGTGTTTGACTTCAAAATAAATAAAAATTCTACTATGGATAAAACTTAATTTTATTGTATTATTATTGATGCAAAATCAACTAGTTTGCACAAATATTGATGACATTCAACGATTGTAATTGATTTGTATTTAATTTTTTTTGTCCATAACACACTCACTCAATAAATAATACATAATGTATTTCTCACATAGACTCCAACCATTTGTCTAGTTTTCAGGCTTTTAAAAAGCTTCGTTTTAGCCGTTTTAACTTTGTTTTAACTTGAAAAAAATCTTTGATGTTAAGTTTTTGAGAAATAACTGGTTTATCTTTTTTTATGTTTTTAAATGTTTTAACTTGAATTGAACTGTTTAAATCTGTATTATTTGGTTATTGTTAAAACTATTTTTTTACAATTTAAAAGAGCAAAAATCCACATGTTCAGTCATATGACATCCAAAATAGTTCTATTTGCTCTAACATAACTAATTATACATAAGCAATCAACCGACGAATTCTATCACATGCCTCGGAACATGTTTTTACACTTATGATTCAACATATTTAACTTAGTCGAGTAGTTATCAGTGTTATGATGGAGTGTTGATTGCTTGGCTATAATGGCCTTGTGTATAATATTGATGTTGACATAATATATTATATGTTGGTGAGGCTTATGCAATAGATAGTGAAGCTTATAAAAACAAACATTGAAGCACATTCTCAAAATAAAATACATCATAAATCCTAATTTGACACAGAAATGTTGGTATTTTTTATTATTTGTAGAGTCATCTTTCAAAAATCATTAAACATAGCAAAAAAAATCTAAACATGTTACAGGTAAACATTTAATGTTGTGATTATGAAATAATTAATTTTAATCTAATATGTTATGTATTTATTTTTGATTTGTTGTTGATGTGACTTTACTGTTGATGTGGGTTTACATGTATTTTTTTCTATTGTTCAGTGTTTTTTCAATAAATGTTTTGGCTCTGTTGTGCACTGTTAATAGCAAGATAAACGTGCAAAAAAATTAATGTTTTTAACGTTTTGCATGTATCTTACGTTTAATAAACGCAAACGTAAACGCAAGAAAAATTCTGATGTTTATTAAACGCAACGTAAACACCATAGAAAATCCTTACTCTCTTAAAACACAAAGTAAGACACAAAAGAATATTTGCACGATTATTTCGTGCGTTTAACAGTGCTAATTGCCATAAAATGAAAAACTTATTGCACATTAATACCCATCTGTCAAACAATCTACCATCAGCTTTACACAAGCCTTGACCCCTGCTTCCCACCCTCGAAACCTTAAGCACAAGGCCGAGCTAACACGAATTTGTATTTTCTGAAATAATCAGGAATTTGTAAATTGGAAATGGACAGCTTTTGCACGCTGATATTATAGCAGCGTTATAGCAGTTACTGTGCGGATATCGATGAATATTCAAAAAAGCTGATCATTTCTAATAATTTCTACTTCAAAAAAATGTGAATTCAGCTAACATAATAAAACAACAACAACTATAACAAAGTCTGGAGTAGTTTATTTCTATCCCAAATCTACGTGACCTTCTCTTCTATCCCAACGCAGAAGGCCCATTAATGTGCCAGTAAAATTAAAACGTGCTATGCAGCCGTTGTGTTAGATAAAAATCTTTGCAACTTTATAGGTCGTAAGGCCTATTACGTGTGATAAGAAATCTAAATAATGCTATACTCGGGGTGTCATTATATCAGAATCCGTGCAACTTTCTCCTTGAACGGTTGAACCTAACTTAATTTTTTTTTTTTTATTATAGCAAAAACTCCGCAATAGAGTGCTGGCCTCCATAAATGAAAGCAATGTTCAAATTATTACAATTGTACAGAAAATCTGTACCAATAAAAAATGAAAATGAAAAAACTGAAGCAAAATTACATTTTGTAAAAACAAACATACTAAAAACTTATTGCTATCTTGTAGTTCTTTGTCCTATGATACCATGATGGCTGGTATCACAATCTAATGAAGGTTAAATTTGTTTATGTAGACTTCCTCTGTGTATGAAATCCTGACTCTCCATGAACCAGTGCTTATGTACTCCCTGTGCTGAGACAAATCTTGAGTCTTCATACAAGCAGAGACACTTTAGTGCTATTGAGATTATTATTCAGCATTTATTTCCTGTTTGTAATGTGATTAACAAGACAATAATAGAAAAAACTTTATTCTGTTTTTAGAAGAGTCAAAATTGGCTAATTGTCTAACAGATCCTCATCCGATGAAGGCATCTGTTCTTCTTCCTGTACCAGTTCAATTTGTCTGTCTTGAGCCCCTTGTATGCTTTGCTGCTGCGATAAATTTCTGAAAAAATTTCCTATATGGCCTGTGCCACCTGTCCAATGCATATTTAGATGAATAATGGAACTATATATTGTTTTGGTATCTCTCATTGTTTTATTTTGGAACTATATATTGAACCTAACTTAATAGACGTACAAATAATTAAGCTAGTGAAACTAAACTATACCTATTCTAACAACAGCAGAAGAATCACCCCCCCCCCCTCCCCCTCCCCCGGCCCCCGCCAAGGGAAACTATTTTTCTACCGCGCAGCACCGACGGATTTGATTCAGAGGATCTGATATTATAAAGTTTAGCTTGCACGAATCTCGATACAAATCAAAAGCTGAGATTTACTGCACAGCACGCACAGTGTCGGTGCTGCGCGGTAGAAGATCTCGTTCCCCCGCCAAGGTGCCAACACACACACCACCCAACGTTCCAACCAACCCCAACAATAAGAAAAAAGATGGACCATAAACAATAAAAGAAGAGGCAAGTTGAGCAAAGGACTAAACTCATTAAAACTTCATTACTAACATTAATTCATTTACTTTGCACATCTCAAGTTTTCACTATCTGCGAATAGTCATCTCCGTTGCCATAGAGCACCCCAGCATACTTTTCAAGGGACCCGCCGACATACTTCTTCTCCAGCATCTCAACAAAGCACCTAAGTGTCAGGAGTGCGTCAGAACCAGCCTGGTGGGAGATACCAACACGCTGTACCCCAAGTGCATCTGACAGCTTGTTTAGGCCTCCATGAAAAGCTTGGCCAGGGCAGTAACGCATCAGGTGCTTCAAATCATACAACACTGGAAAGAATGTCTTGCTCGTCTCAGCAAATCCTTCTAAGATTTCAGGCAATTTGCTTGCCCTCAGGCATTTCAGAAGGTAGCCAAAGTCATACCTGTCATGTGTAAGGAGTATTTGTTAGATTCGACAAGGTACTGGTGTAATACTGTGTGTACCAATAATTGCTACAAGATTACATCTACTTAGCTATTTTTAAACACTTTGTAGTTTTAGGTTAGAGATCCAATCCTGGAACATGCAGTTTTCTTTTTAGCATGTGCCATGACTTCAATTTGGTAGCTTCTAGCAATGCATTTATTTTCCATTAGATGCCTGAATACTTTAACTTGCTCTGAATTTTCAACAAGTTTCACTAACATTTCCTTGAATGCTGTCAAGAACTGGGCATCTTCTGACTTAGTAACTATTGGATTCAAGTATATCACCAGGAACAAGGCTATAGTTAACATTATTACCTGTTATTACCATCCATGAACTAATCATAAAGTGGGTATAATTCTATCTAAAAAGGTTGGTTGGTTCCAATTAAATTTGTTTGGTAAATAGAAACCCAAGGGAAAACTGATTTTAGGGAAGCCGTACCCGCCGTGGAAGGTAATCCAGACAACAGAATCGTTCAGCACAACGCCAGAGGACATCAACAACTCCGCGAACTGACCCGAATTGACTCCATGAGTATGGTGCTTTGGAAGATCGACTCCATGGTTCTTTAGAAGCTCGATAGATTCGGGATTGAAAATATCCTTCTCCATATTGAACTCCCTAAAATTGAACTGCCATACGCTGGGCACCCCTTCAACCAACGGTAAAGTTCCTTTTTCGTCGGAGAAGGCGAGGCTGTAAGAATTATTAATTATGGATTAAAATCTAGCCCATAATTAATTAAAGATTGATGGCCCAGTCCAATTAGAGTAATCTCTTGATTAATTATAGCCATTAGATGGAGCCTCCTCATTGCATCTATTAATCTTTGGTGGCTGGAATTAAATAGAACTCTCTAATAAGGAATGTCCTCTCTCTCCTATGCCATAACAGAAAACATAATTGTAAAAACATTTTTTGCTCTTGACTGAAAGGAGACCACCATCCTAGAGCACAATAGAAAGAGAGAGAAACATCTCCTTGTGCAGGAAATCAACTATCTTCAAGGAAGGTTGTAAGGAGGGCTGCACAACAAGGAAAACACGCAAGGTGCAGAAAATTCCAGCAAGACGTTGGTGCAGTTTTCTTGAAGTTTCTCATCCGGAAAAGCACTTCTCTCAAGGAGAAATTATAGCAATCATGGACAAAGGTAAACCCCTATATTAGTGTTAATTTTATAGAGGTTTTTGGTGATTTTATGGAATTCTAAAGGTCCTAAAGGCTGCTCACTAATTGATTGACCTTTCCGCATTATAGATGATTAAAGATGATAATTGTTTATTAAAGTTGAATTGTTATGTGATATGAATTATTGCAAATATGATATAACATGTGGTATCAGAGCATGGTTGAAGAATTCCATAAAATTCCATGAAAGTTTGATGAATTGCTTAATTTAGGGGCAATAACGGTTTTCGGTTCAATTGAACTTTTTCTTCATAATTTTGATTGCCAAAGTGATTGGATTATGAGAAATAGTTTGAATTATGGATAATCAAAATATTTAGGCCAAATTCCAGTTTCATGGTTGAAAGAATTGATCAGAATAGTAGAAAACGAGAAATTCTTTGAAAAGATGTCAAGATCGTTAATAACGATCTAGACCGTTATTAACGATCAGTATAGATTAACAAAATTTTGAACTGAATGAGAGAGAACGTTATTAACGATCATATATCGTTAATAACGATCAGTGTTAATTTTCAAAATTTTGAACTGAATTGAGATCGTTAATAACGATCATGAACGTTAAATAACGATCTCCACTGGAGTTTTTGATTTTTTATTTGGGTTGTATAGTTCGTTAATAACGATCAGAGTTCGTTAGGTAACGATCTCCACTGTTGATTCTACCCAAATTTATTGAAATATTTTGATTTTGAGCCGAATAATTATGGTTAATATCTAGTTATATATTAATGATAATGGTACCCTATATTAACGCAAATATAACTAGTTTATTATGAATTTACATAATTTTTATTGGATAGTCCAAAGATTATCACAAATTGTGTTTATTCAAAATTAAGTGGTGTTTTAATTATTAAGTTAGTAGTTGATCATCCAAAGATGACAATTTGAACTAACGACAATTGAATACCAATTAAAGAATAGAATTAGAATAGATATATTATAGTTATATTATTTATTCATTAAAGTTTTTAATATGGTAATAAGCCCCAAAGGGTAATTATGATATTAATTTTAAAGTAGTTGTTTCTTCCGAATCTGAGTTTAAGTTATAAAATAGGAATTAAAGTGTTCACCTTAAAGTTTCCTATTTCTAAGTCAATTATATGATCTAATTAAAGTTTTTCCTTGTCCTTTCTTTTATGGAATTTAGCTCCATTCCCTGTCTCAATGCAATCGCATGCAAGTTTTGTGGTTGTCTATAATGGACTTAACTTTGCTGAATGGTCTGAGCAAGTGAGTTTCCATCTTGGGGCGCTAGACCTAGATCTGGCATTACTGGAAGACAAGCCACCGGCACTAACGAGGACCAGTTTAACTGCTGAGAAAAATCTCATGAACAACTGGATTCGTTCTAACAGGTTGTGCCTCATGTTTATGAAAATGACTGTTGCGGGGAACATTAAAGTTTCACTTCCCGAAGTTGAGACAGCTAAGGAATTTATGGAAGAGTTAAAGAAAAGATCCAAAACTGCTGACAAATCATTAGCTAGTACACTTATGGCTCAACTTACCACCATGAAGTACGATGGTAAGAGTACTATGCATGATCACATTTTGGAGATGACTTCTCTAGTTGCCAAACTCAAAACTATAGGTATGACAGTTGATGACTCTTTTGTTATTCAATTCATCATAAACTCATTACCGAAAGAAGTTTATGGTCCGTTCCACATGACTTATAATCTGAACAAGGATGTGTGGACATTAAATGAATTGACTAATCAATTAATTGAGGAGTCGAGGCGTCTTGGACCGTATAAGCCTCACACTGTCAACTTTGCAAATGATCATGAAGCGGGTAGTTCTAAAGGCAAATCATCAAGTTCTAAAGGCAAGAATAAAAGTAACTCTGCCATGAAAGTTGGAGCTAAGGGTAAGTGTCACTTCTGTCACAAGACGGGACACATTAAGAAAGATTGCCCGAAGCGTAAACAGTGGTTCGAAAAGAAAGGTATGAATAATACTTTTGTTACATATGAATCACATTTAATTGATGTTCCAAAGAATACTTGGTGGGTTGATTCAGGTTCTACTACTCACATTTCTAACAACTTACAGGGATTTCTTTCGATCCAAACCACAAACCACGCAAGTGAGCGGTTCGTGATAATGGGAAACAAGTCTAAAGTTCCAGTAGAAGGTGTTGGTACATACCGACTTGTAATGAAAACTGGTTACTATTTGGATTTGTATGATTGTATGTATATTCCATCATTTTCGAGGAACTTGTTATCTATCTCGAAAATGGATAATTGTATGTATACATTTAAATTTGGATCTGGATTGTTTAGTGTGTATAAAGATAATTGCTTAATTGGTAATGGCAGTTTGATTGATGGTTTATACAAATTAGATTTAAATGATGATTATGTGAAATCCATTAATGAGAATTACAATGTTGGAATGAAAAGAGCTTTCATTGATGAAAAATCTGCTTATTTGTGGCACAAACGCTTAGGTCACATATCAAAAGAGCGTATTCAACGACTCGTAAAATGTGATGTATTGCCGAGTCTTGATTTTACAGATTTAAATGTGTGTATTGATTGTATTAAAGGAAAACAAACAAAGCACACAAAGAAAGGTGCCACTCGTAGCAGTAATTTATTAGAGATAATACATACCGATATTTGCGGTCCATTCGATGTTCCCACTTTTAATAGTGAAAAGTACTTCATCACTTTTACAGATGATTATTCACGTTATGGATACATTTATCTACTTAATGACAAGTCTCAATCATTAGAAGCTCTTAAGGAGTTTATAACAGAGGTTGAGAGACAGTTAGATAAACGTGTAAAAATCATTCGTTCTGATCGTGGTGGTGAATTTTATGGAAAATATACCGAAGCAGGTCAAAATCCTGGTCCATTCGCTAAGTTTTTAAAAGAACGTGGTATAGTTGCACAATATACGATGCCCGGTACATCGCAACAGAATGGTGTAGCCGAACGCCGTAATCGTACATTAATGAATATGGTTAGAAGTATGTTAAGTCATGCTAATATACCTAAGTCTTTGTGGATGTATGCATTGAAAACTGTCGTGTATTTATTGAATCGGGTTCCAAGCAAAGCAGTGGAGAAAACTCCATTTGAATTGTGGACTGGAAGGAAACCGAGTTTAAGGCATATACATGTGTGGGGTTGTCCTGCTGAAATACGGTTGTACAATCCAAATGAAAAGAAATTGGATTTTAAAACTATTAGTGGGTTCTTTATTGGTTATCCACAGAAATCAAAGGGGTATATGTTTTATTGTCCTAACCATAGTATGCGTATAGTTGAGTCGGGAAATGCTAAATTCATTGAAAATGATGAGTTTAGTGGGAGTTCTTCAATTCAGTCCAATGCTGAAATTAATGAAATAAATGAGCAAATTATAGAAACATTGCCCATTGAACCAGTGGTACAAGTTCCAAATGTTGCTATGCGACATTTTAATGTTCGGAATGATGTTCCAATAAATGAAGAAGAACAACCTCAAGACGATCAACCAAATGTAATCAATGAGCCATTAAGAAGATCCGTGCGTGAGCATAGATCGGCTATTTCTGATGATTACTTGGTTTATTTACAAGAGTCTGAAATTGATTCTAGAATTGAAGATCCTACGACTTATAAAAGGGCGTTAGAATCCAAAGAATCGCAACAATGGATTGATGCTATGAAAGATGAGTTAAATTCTATGGCACAGAATGATGTATGGGATTTGGTTGAATTACCTAAAGGATCCAAATCTGTTGGATGTAAATGGATCTACAAAATCAAGTATGATCAAAATGGTAATATCGAAAAGTACAAAGCCCGATTAGTTGCCAAAGGATTTACTCAAAAAGAAGGCATTGATTACACAGAAACTTTTTCCCCGGTTTCTAGAAAAGATTCGTTGCGCATTATTCTGGCATTAGTGGCTCATTATGATCTTGAGCTACATCAAATGGATGTCAAAACAGCGTTCTTAAATGGTGAACTTAACGAAGAAGTGTATATGGATCAGCCTGTAGGTTTTTCAATTAGTGGGAGTAACGGTGAAAACTTGGTATGTAAATTGAAAAGGTCAATATATGGACTAAAACAAGCTTCCCGTCAATGGTATCTCAAGTTCAATGACATTATTACTTCTTATGGTTTAAGGAAAATGTTGTTGATCGTTGTATATACATGAAGGTTAGTGGGAGTAAGATTATATTTTTGGTCTTATATGTTGACGATATCTTATTGGCAACTAATGATTTAGGTCTTCTAAGTGATACAAAAAGATTTCTTTCAAAACATTTCGAAATGAAAGATATGGGTGAGGCAAACTATGTGATTGGGATAGAAATATTCCGGGATCGTTCACATGGTATATTGGGTTTGTCTCAAAAGGCCTATATTAATAAAATTCTTGAAAGATTTCGAATGGAAAATTGTTCAGCAGGTATTGTTCCAATTCAGAAAGGTGATAGTTTCTCGGAGCTTGATCAATGTCCTAAATCTGAATTAGAGAAGGAACAAATGAAAAGTATTCCATATGCATCAATTGTTGGCAGTCTCATGTACGCACAGACCTGTACAAGACCAGACATAAGTTTTGCTGTAGGTATGCTCGGGAGATACCAAAGTAATCCCGGTATGGAGCATTGGAAAGCAGCAAAGAAAGTGATGCGTTATCTTAAAAGGACAAAAGATCATATGTTGACATATAGAAGATCTCATGAACTGGAGCTCATTGGGTACTCAGACTCGGACTTTGCCGGATGCAAAGACACGAGGAAATCCACTAATGGTTTTCTCTATTTATTGGCCGGAGGAGCAATATCATGGAAAAGCGCCAAACAGTCGATTATAGCTACTTCGACTATGGAGGCTGAATTCGTAGCTTGCTTTGAGGCTATGGTTCAAGGTTTATGGCTTAGGAAATTTATTGCTGAATTGAAGGTCGTGAATAGCATTGAAAGACCATTAAAGATTTATTGTGATAATTCCGCAGCCGTATTTTATAGCAAGAATGATAAGTACTCGAAAGGTGCAAAGCACATGGAACTTAAGTACTTGTCAGTTAAAGATGAAGTAAAGAAACAAACGGTTTCAATACAACATATCAGCACGAATCTCATGATAGCTGATCCTTTGACGAAAGGATTGCCACCCAAGCAATTTGGTGAACTAGTAATGAAAATGGGTGTAGTAAATCGTGATAATATGTATGTTGTATGATATTATTTGTATATTTGTTGAATAGATTGATCAAAGACAAATATTTATTGTGTTTGTTTGTGATATTCCTTAAGTTTATATTATTGCATTAATATTATTGTTTGTTAAACAAAAGGAATCCGTTTTCGAAATGAAAACATTATAGTGGATATTAAAGTAAGCCTTTGAAAGATTTGTAATTATGTCGATGTGTCATCGTGGTACATAGAAGGAATTGAGTAGAGTGAAAGATTGCTCATGCCCGCTATGACTCGTGACATTTAGATGTAATTATAAATATTAAAGATCGCTTGGTACAGTTAAATATAAGAGATTGCAATTTAAAGAAGTTTGTACTGGACCAAGTGGGAGAATGTAAGAATTATTAATTATGGATTAAAGTCTAGCCCATAATTAATTAAAGATTGATGGCCCAGTCCAATTAGAGTAATCTCTTGATTAATTATAGCCATTGGATGGAGCCTCCTCATTGCATCTATTAATCTTTGGTGGCTGAGATTAAATAGAACTCTCTAATAAGGAATGTCCTCTCTCTCCTATGCCATAACAGAAAACATAATTGTAAAAACGTTTTTTGCTCTTGACTGAAAGGAGACCACCATCCTAGAGCACAATAGAAAGAGAGAGAAACATCTCCTTGTGCAGGAAATCAACTCTCTTCAAGGAAGGTTGTAAGGAGGGCTGCACAACAAGGAAAACACGCAAGGTGCAGAAAATTCCAGCAAGACGTTGGTGCAGTTTTCTTGAAGTTTCTCATCCGGAAAAACACTTCTCTCAAGGAGAAATTATAGCAATCATGGACAAAGGTAAACCCCTATATTAGTGTTAATTTTATAGAGGTTTTTGGTGATTTTATGGAATTCTAAAGGTCCTAAAGGCTGCTCACTAATTGATTGACCTTTCCGCATTATAGATGATTAAAGATGATAATTGTTTATTAAAGTTGAATTGTTATGTGATATGAATTATTGCAAATATGATATAACAAGGCCTAGCTGGATCATGTGCAATAGATCGACATTCTCGCGGAGGGTTTGATAGTTCTGGTGCGAAAAGGTGATTGGCGACGGTGAGACGACGCGGATCATGATTCCTGGGAACTCGGTATCCATGGCAACGAAAGGAAAGTCATCGATCAAATCGCGGATCAGAGAAAGTTCCGATTTGAGGTTGTGCGACCAAACCTCGCGGATCTTGACGGAGAGCGGTGAGGGGTTCTGCATCGACGCGACGGGAGGGGCATAAGAGACGCGTCGAAGAGAGGATCTCTGAATCGGTAATGGCGTATTGCCGTATTGGGAATGGAGGATCCGTCTATGCTTAGTAGTTGCCTTCTCGGAGAATAATTTAATTATCCTTTCCATTCTATTCAATATAAACTAATTAATTTTTTTAAGTCATAGATTGTGACAAAAATAAATGAGAAATTTTTTGGTACATTGAAAATAGATATATTACATGCTTTCAATTATTTGGATCATTACATACATCAAAATTGATGTTATACATCAAGATCGAACGATTCGAAATGATCTTAAATATCTAGTGGATCTATTTTTAGTGTATCTAAGTTTATTTTAAAATAAAAAGACGAAATTGCCCGTATACTTCAAAAATTAAAAAAATACATATTTCTCCATCTAAATTTGGATATTGCGTATTTTTCTTTGGAAACTTCAAAAACTCACAAAATTATTCAGTTTATTATTTTTTATAATAAAGCTCATTTTGTATGTGTATCATACTCATTTTATCCTTCATTAAAAGCAGTAAAGTTGTAGCTTGTCTAATGATAAATGTCGATCTTATATTTGATCAGTTTCTGATGATAAATTAGTCACTTTGTACTCTTGACATGTACCCGATGATATTTAAATGCCCATTTTTATCCTTAATTAAAAGTGTAAATAAATGTTGCTTGTTTAATGAAAACATCAGACTGATATTTGATCAATTTTCGAGAGCAAACTTGTTCATTTATCTATTTTATTACATGCACAACAACACACTTAAATGTCACCGAGTATAGTCAGTGGTACAAAATGACTAATTTGTCCTCAGAAATAGATCAAATATAAGACATATTTTTCATAAAACAAACTATTCTTTGTAATGCTTTTAGTGAAGGGTAAAATGGATATTTTACATATTTAAATGAATTTTAATATAAAAACAATAAAATAGATAAATTTGTGTTTTTAAGTTTTGGAGAAAAAAATACATAATATTCAAATTTAAAAGATGAAATAAGTAATTTTGAAGTTTTTGAAAAAATATATGATAAATTATGTCAAATAAAAAAAAGTAAACAAATACTTGCACTTTATTAGCTTGTGCTGATTTGGACGACATTTACCAGTATTAACTATGTTGCTATAACTCTATAAGCAATGGGTCCCTTTTTAACTATGTTGCTATAAAAATTCTATTGACTGGTCCATTAATTTTTAAAATTGATTGAAATATGTGCACAGTATAGTTTTCAAATTACTAAAAAAAAGTATGAATTCACATGTTTAAATTTCTATTTATTATTTTAAATAAATTAGTAAATGTTATATTCTTAAATATATAATTATTTTTATTAATTATTAATAATCTTATATATTAAAATATAAATGTCAAATTTTCCGCAAAAATACGTTTAATCGAACCGTCCGGACCCACGACTTGTTTGAATTTGACCCGTACTAGATCGGGAGGAAGTTGAATATCCCATGAGTCAAGTATTGATCCTGCATCCAACTTCTAAACTATTGAATTAGACTTCATTTAGTGTCTCTCTTTCTTCTCCGAATTTAATAATCTAATTCTATTTTCCATTTTGGTGCAAAAAAAAAGAAGAGAAAAAGTCATTTAATAAAATTTACGAGTTGAGCTTTGCTTCCCTAGATCTTTCTAGTCCTTGTTTCGGCTTCTTTAAAGCTAGATAGAATTAGTTGAGCACCTGGATTTAATTGAAAAGATTTACTCCTAAAATAGAGTATTAATCTTGTATGACCTTATACTGTCGATAAATAGTATAGAGAACAGTAAAAATGTAAAATGATCTTATCACCGAGCTTTTGCTGACAATCTTCCAACGAAGATCTCGCATTTCCAACCAAGTCTCCGAAACCTGACTGCACCTGATAGTTCTCACAATGAAAAACCATCAGGACTCTTTATGTGCTCTCTATTGTCCGATCAATCTCAAATCCTCTCAATTTTTTAATCCAGCATCTTGTTGATCTTATACATGAATTAAGACACAGTAGACTGCATCTTATTGCTAGTTACAATAAAAGCACATTTTATTTAAATCAAGTCCAAACAGTCATATGCTATAGATTCAGTTACAGCAGAGATGCTACTAAAATGCATTGCAGAGGTCAAGGTGTTCGTCTGAAAGTACAATGAAAGGAAACAAAAAGTATATCCTAATCGTAACCACCTGAGAACAGGAATTACTCAAAACTATTTTCCTCTTAACTCTTAAATACCATAAATATTACAAATTTTTTTAAAAATTTTATAGCCTACTTTGGCTCCTCTGGGACAACTCACTTGCTGTTGTTTACAGGAAGATAAACGCCTTCTGCTGCTAACCAGACATTGTCAGCTCGTTTCTCCCTCACTCCACACACCTATCAAATTAATATTACAAAATGGTTCTTAAAGTCATGTTTACAGAATGAAAAAAACCCACTTCACCAAGAAGCAAACTTTGATTTTTCCATCTCAAAAAATGGCAAACTGGTAGCTTTTCCTCATTCACTGCCCCAAATACATGTTTGGACATACTTCAAAAATAAAAAGGAACATCTCGCGTGATTTTAACAAGTAAAAGACATTTTTTTTGGGATTGAAACAGACAATTTTCTCTCTGCTTATCGAGTTAAGCAGGTAATGAGAAAATCATAAGGCACCAACCTCGAAAAAGCCAGACCAAAAGACAGCAAAATGATAATACAAACTCACCTCTTGCTGACCACCAGCTATGCGAGTGTACTTCTTATCATGACTATGCAAATATCCTTGTGTGTCGATATGCCTTAGCCTCACTTTTTGGTCTTGTCTCCATGTCTTCCTGCTGCCTTCTATCTCCAGACTAAAGGGTAATAAAAGAAAAAAGGAAAACAGAAATAAAAGGGAGCACCAGAAAAAATTCTAACGGAATAAATTTCAGATGCTAACATTCTCACCTCCAGTGATCTCCTGTATCTGACTGATGTTCACTTCCAAAACAACTAACCTGAAATAAACATAATGGTCAATCAAAAATATAAATAGGTAAAATGAATAGAGCAAAATTGAAACAAAAACAAAAACAAAATACCTCTAAGTTACCACTAATTGGGGATGCGTGCAAGTGGCTATGAAGCCACTTGCGTGTTCTCATGTGCTGAAGCCTGATAACTGTTCCATGTGTAATGGCATCTCCTTGTTTAGCTGAGGTCTCAGGCACAGGCCTCACTACCTGAAATTTTAACATTAGCAAAAGATGATGTTAGAAGGAAACTGCAATTATCATTTTACTCATTTTTCACAAACACACTTCTTCTACCACCATCTGGAGTAGCACCCTACATTAACCCGAGGTCAAGACAGACAACAAAATCTGTCACATTTTTATATCATCAACCCCATTCATAGGTATTTCACATGACATAAGATGAAGTAAATCTTTGGTTGATTTCAGTTCAACTTAAGGAGAGGGTTTGGGCCTTTGGGATGCAGTTGGGACCAAACTTGAAACTCCTAAGAGAACTTGGCTTTGTTTCAATAACATTCAGAATACTGGTAAACTGGCAATTTGGGCAAGTATTTACAAAAGAAAAGAAAATGCTGTTAAGGGTCAAGGTGCTAGTCACCATCATGACAGATATTGGAATAGTATAGTATTACATCAAATTGAAGACAATAGCAGGTTGAAAGAAATTACCCAATAACTATTTGCATCATCGACGCTCTGAAAGCCAGTCACCGACTGTTGACCACTGCCGGAACCATATGGCACATCATGTGAGTGCAACCGGAACTTGGTTTTTTCATGCATCAATTTAATCACAGATCCAAATGTAACCTGAACAGAGAAACAAAAGAGAAATCAACTCTCCGCTGCACCATGTTAAATTAGTGCTTGGTATAAAATTTTGTTCCTGTATGGATTTAGATGCTCCTCATGCTATAACATATTGTTGACTTGGCATAAGTTTGCCAATAGCTACTTACTAATGTAGAAAATAGATCTATGCTATTAGAGATGAACAGAAGCATTTCCCTTATCTATCCACCCTGACACCCAATATGCATTTACATATCAAAAATACTTTCCTCAATTAACCTTACTAAGAAGCAAAAATAAATTTTAATAACTAACTAATTACTTAATTATTAACTAATCAATTAATTATTGTTTCGCCAACCATGTCAATGTGGTAAACCTCGAAGGATATATCCCTAAACTGAATCTCAATAAAAAGAAGAAAAAAAATAGATCTTACCTCTACACCTTCGGCCGCCATGGCCGAAGAAGGCGAACCATTAGGCAATTCAAGCCCGAGATAAAGAAAAATAGCAAAAGCGAAGAACCCCGCGGCCATTATCAAGAGAAGAGCCAAGAACCAGTTACTCTGCCAAAACGGTAACTCGACTTCCGGGAAAGTCGATTTGTTCGCTTTTTTGTCACGAATTAGGGATTGTTTGAAGGATTGAGCGGGTTCTGTCGGACCAGTAGAGGACGAAGAAGAAGATACCTTGCGACGAACGGGACCCGCTGTAGAAGCCACGATTGTGATGCTTGTGATCTGGGAGGAGATCAGTGCACCTCAAATTGCCAGACTTCGACTAACGCGAGAAAGCAACCAATGAGAATTAAAGAGCTCTAAAAGGGAGAAGACTTGATTGGAAATGGAGACGACTTTAAAAACAGAGCTCTGGTTCAACAGAGGGCCCCATATGAAGAAGCTCTCTCATCTGTGAATCGGATCTCTCGCGTGAACCGGGTGTATATAAAATTCTTCAAGGCCTTCTACGAAGACTTTTAGTAAGAGTGTAAGACCAGCCATTAACCGTACAAGGTGGAGACTGGAGAGAGCTACGTCAATAAGTCGGAAAGTGGGTCCATTATTAAGTGGAGAATGTATTTAATAAGGTACTCCAGGTTCAAGGGAATTTAACAAACAAGAGAAAACTGAACTGTGAAACACGTCATCTTGAAGGCAGTAGCGAATGAGAAACGCAAGCATGGCATAATGTGCTTACATGGCGAGCATTTATTGGATCGAATCGTAGCGCGCAGACTCGATGCTAGAAACACACGTGTCATACGCATATAAAATTGTGCTGATGTCATACTGTCGTGCATTTGAATTGTTATAATTGCGATTTATAATAAAAAAGAATGCAGTAACTAATCTAAAACAAAGTTTGGTAACTACTAACTAAAATAGTAAAATTTGATAAATTTAATGGAGTGAAAAATAGAAGAAGAATGAATTTAATTGAGCTCTAATTAAATTTATTCTGAGGGAACTTTTCTTTAAAAAAATATACGATCAAATCCGAAATACTGTTTATGAAAGAGATTACGAAATTGTACAAGGCGATAAACAATAGAAGAAGAATAAATTAATTGAACTCTGTTAAAATTTACTCGTGGAACCTTTCTTAAAAAAAAAGATACATCCAATTCAAAATATTATTTAGGGAGCTGATAAATAGATCCATCAATCGATACCAATATCGATCCCAAACTGGAGATTCACTTTCGTCATTTATTTTCCCTAAATTCTCTCCATTTTCTCATAACTGACATCTCCATTTCTCTCAAATACATTGTAAAATTTGTTATGCACTTTATTTTGTTATGCATATTATTATAAAAAAAATTAGTTATGCATGTTATTTTGGTTAAAATTTTCAGAAACTTCAAATTTTTTTGTTATGCATGTTATTTTGTTAAAAATTATCAGAATTTTTTTTGTTATATGCGTGTTATTTTGTCAAAAAATTTCATAAACCGAAAAACAAATTTATTATTCATGTTATTTTGTTTAAAATTTCCAGAAACTGAATTTTTTATTATACATTATATTTTGGTTAAAATTTCCAAAAACTAAAATTAGCAAACATTGAAGAAAAAACACTTGGTTATGCATGTTATGTTGGTTAAAATTTTCATAAATTGATTTTTTGTTATGTGTGTAATTTTTGTTAAATTTTTTAGAAACTTAATTTTTTTTTTGTTATGCATGTTAGTTAATTTGGAAACTGAAAAAAGTTATGCATGTGTTTATACATGTTATTTTGATTAAAATTAGCAAAAATTGAAAAAAACATTTTGTTATACATATTATTTTAATTAAAATTAGCAGAAATTGAAATCCAGATTAAATCAAATTTTCAACTAATATGCATAATACTACATAGAACATGCATAACAACTCAATAGAAATTAATAGTTATTACAATCCAAATTAAATTAAATTTTCAATTAATATGCGTAATAGAACATGCATAACAACTCAAATAACAATTAATAGTTATTAAATTAAATCAAATTTTCAATTAACATGCATAATATTACATAAAATGTGCATAATAACTCAATTAGTAATTAGTAGTTATTACAACTCAAGTTAAATTAATTTTTCAATTAACATGCATAATACTACATAGAACATGCATAACAACTCAATTATCGATTAATAGTTATTACAACCCAGATTAAATCAAATTCTCAATTAACATGCATAATACTACATAGAACATGTATAACAATTCAATTAGTAATTAGTAGTTGTTACAATCCAAATTAAATCAAATTTTCAATTAACATGCATAATACTACATATAACATGCATAACAACTCATTTAACAATTAATAGTTATTGCAACATAGGTTAAACCAAATTTTCAATTAACATACATAATACTACATAAAACATGCATAACAACTCAATTAGCAATTAATTAAGATAAGAAATTTCAAATGCCTTTCCAACAACCATGATCACTTATTTGTTATTCCTACTCAAATGTAATTATTACAATCCAGATTAAATCAAATTTTTAATTTTCTTTAGATAATCAAACTTTCAATTAGCATGCATAATATTACATATAACATGCATAACACTACATAGAACATGCATAATAACTAAACTAGCAATTAATAGTTATTACAATCCAAATTAAATAGAATTTTCAATTAACATGCATAATACTACATAAAACATGCATAACAACTCAATTAGCAATTAATAGTTATTACAACCCAGATTAAATCAAAATTTCAATTAACATGCATAATACTACATAGAACATGCCTATCAACTCAATTAACAATTATAGTTAATACAATCCAACCCAGATTAAATCAAATTTTCAATTAACATGCATAATACTACATAAAACATAACAACTCAATTGCCATATAAAACATGTTCATTCCCTAAACCATCACATGACCAAATAAATAAACATGAACAATTCACTTAAGATGCATAATAACAAAAATGAATTTACTAATAGATAAGTTTTTAACTTAGTGGCTAAAGTATTATGTTTTAGTAACAAGCTCAGTTAAGATGCATGTTAACTGATTTAAATTGCATTATAAATAAGTTAACATGAGTCACTACAAAGAATAATTTAAGATGCATGATAACAGATTTAATGTGTATAATATATTACTTAGCATACGAAGTTATGAAAACAAGTTACCTGACTTGGGATCGAAAGCACACCTCTCAAGACCAGACCCTTCAACAGAACCAACACCTGCATAAACTAATAAGTCTTTTAAGATGCATAATAACAAATATTACGTGTATACTGTATAATTTATAAAGAAATTATGGAGCAAAAGTAAAATATCAAAAAATCAAATTAGCTCTTACAAAAATAATTGAAAACAGAATTAGAAAAAACAAGCATGAACTACAAATTCAAATTGAAAAGAACCAATTACCTCTGTATGGTACATCATAAATATGATGAGATATTCAAATTCAAGTAATTAAAATTTCAAATTCAAATTCGATTTTAAAATAAATAATTGCCTATGTAACATACATTGAATACACACACACACACACACTGGTAAATTTGCAAATAAAATTGCCACGAGGCCACATTACCTTGTTATATTACTAAGCATTTCCTCTTTCAATGTAGGACAACCAAAGAAAATGACGCGGATAGTTTCTGAGAGACTCTACAGAGAAAGCAAATTTGTAGTAAAATTACTCACAAAAGGCATAGGAAAATAAGTAGTAAAACCTCAAATTACTGCTATATTAAAAAGAAACCATCCAAGATATCCAAAAGATAAATCTGATAGTGCAATTGTCAAAGCAGTTGAATGTTATCAGTTGATGAGGCTTCACCGCAAAATTTGAACCTTAAATAAGTTACACATGGAAAGGGAACTATCATTTGAAACTATCAGATTTTCAGATTTGAAACTATCATATGTGTAACAAAAGGGAACTATCTTTTTATGATAGTTCAGAGAAAATTTTTCTGAAACATAAGTAAATTATAACATAAGTATATATTTCAAACTGTCTTTTTTTTCACAATTTTTATGAGAAAATCTGAAACATAAAAAAAAACATTAGAAATAGAAAGGGAACTATCATATTACCACAAAAATAAGGCATATCAGTCATGCATTAACTATCGCTATTATCTGATCCAAGCAGTGCCAAGGTGACTAAACTAGTTTACTGGTATGAGATAGAGAGTGATGCTGGCACAAGAGAAAGCGACAATTGTACAAGAGTGAGTGACAAGGTTAAAACTGAAATTTGCAATTTGGTTGACCTTTATGTCTTTATTAACTTTTAGTCATTTCATTAATTGGAAATTGTTGAAATGATAAGGTCACATTTCACTGAAAAGGAATCAATACCGGTACCTGACCCGATCCTTTTTAAGGACATAGTTTAAGTGGTAAGTTCAGCTTGAAAATAATTACACAAAAAAAAAACTGAACCTGAACTACATACCAGATCAAAGATGCCAACACTAACACAAGTCCAAGCTGTTAGATTTTTATTTTGCAAACCAACTGCCTGAACCAGAATGAAAAAGAATTGAAATCGACCTCTGACTAATCTGTACTCTAGAGTTAGAATAGTTGTATTATGAAGTTAGAGGATAGCGCTAATGTATCTCAAATTTCGCTATTCTTGAAGTCTATAGGTAATACAAAGGAAGCAAACCTGAGAAACCATCCATCTTAACTTATGTGCTGCCCTCTTTAAATCAAGCACAATCGCCCCAAACAAATCAAATATAGTTCAAGACAATGTCAGAATTTTTCTCAAAATTGTCTGAAAATAAATGAACCTTAGCTTGTGAAGAGCTGCTCAAAGCACCTTTGCTTGTTCCTCCTCATAATCTCCCACATTTTTTTTCCTCGTGGAGGTGCAGAGGTGTTGTGCAAGTGGCGAGATGAGTTGTTGTAGTGTGGAGAACATAAGAGCAAGAGAGTGAGCAGAAATGGGGTGCGACCACACATCAGCTTGGTGTGATGTTGGTACTGGAAAGGCGATAGGTAGCGAGGCGAGGTGCTGTTGTTTCTTTGTCGTGAAAGGAAATGGCAACTGAGCAGAGGGAGTGGTGCTGACTCGGATTTGATCGTGGTTTGATCAAGGGGTACCTGCAACGGGCCAGGTACGATGAAGTAAGAGAGATGTCTGAGAGAAAGAAAGAGGTCGAAGATGGAGAAAGACGAGTGAACGCGGCAGTGAGATGGGAGGTATCGATGCGATAAAAAAAGAGGAGTTGGAGAAGGATCAGAGAGGAAGGCAGAGAGGGATCGGAAGAGGAGGAAAGCTACGGTGAAAAAGAGAGGAGCACATGATTGAGACTAAAAAGGAAAGTCGGTTAGATTATTTTCACGGTATCGATATTGGTATCGAGTACTGTATCGACCAAACATTTTCCTATTATTTATATGAAAAATATTACAAAACTTTAGATGGCGGAAGTCCGAAAAATAGATTGCATTGTACCACTACAACAAAAAAATAGTAACTTCATAAAATGACGTTTATTAAATAAATTGTTAAATATCGCTGGCAGAAGTATCAAAAAATATATTCAAAGATAAAGCAATAGTTATTTTAAATAATTATTGGCTTAGGTGAAGCTATATCAACGATTATTTAAAATAATTATTATCTTTTCTTTTCAGGATTTTTTTATTATCAAAACTCTAAGGAATTTTTTAAAATAATCGTTGTCGTAACTCCACTAAAGCCTATTGTTATTTTTAATTTAAAATAAGTGTTTCGTGATTTTTCTCTCGCACTCTCTTCTCTAGCTTAAAAATGAGCGTTTCACGACTTTTTTTGTCTCACTCTCTTCTCCCTGGCCTCATCCACAACTTCTCTACTCTCTCTTTCCCACCTGGCTGCCTCCACATCTCTAGCTGATGTGATATACTAAAGGTGTGGAGGTTATCAACGATCTCAACACCTCTTGTTCTTCTCCCTCTCGTCGACTAATACGGTATTTCTATACAATTATAATATCAGTTCTAACCCAAATACCGTCGTGTATCGCAAGTGTACGATTGTCGTTGAGATTGAGTATTGGATATCGAACAATGCAAGTTGGCAGAGCACAACATAAATATGGGAGTTACCACTTCTAGCACATTGCGGGTACAAACCAGTCATTGCGGTCGCAACATATCATGCACAACGTACAGAGATGGCCATAACTCCAACTCATAGCTCCATTGCGGTCGCAATAGTTATTATTGCACCAGCAAGATACTTGCGTAGAAGCACAAAATGTCAGTTTTATAATTATATTTCTAGGATTTTTGTTCTTTATAAATACCTATAGTTATAGGACAACAACATCACGAATTTTAATCAGTTAACAGAGGTAGACTTAGAGTTATAACAGAGAGAGAAGAAGAAGAAGAAGAAGAAGAAGAAGAAGAGAAGAAGAGTCCAAGCCTTGAAGAAAATTTGATTGTATACCGCTATCTTCCTTTATCTTTCTTTGTATCTTTATTATTTGATCATGTTTAGCTCCTTAGTCATGTTCGGCTAAGTTTGTATTAGAGTTTTGTTAGAATGATTTGAAACTATTGTTGAAATGCTTGTCTGAGTAATGAAATTTCTTGTTTGATTCTATGATTTTCTTTCTATTTTAATTATTGCAATCTCATGAAATGAAACATATAAGCAAAATTTGGTGCCTACATTTAATTTCAATAAATTAATATATACAAATTGTAACAGGACAACAGTTTAAAAAACGCATTATAAATTTTAAGTTTAGCTAACATGCATACAATTCCTCTGTTCGTGTATAAACTGTGAGGTTGTGTAATTTTAGAATTGGAAGGAAAATTATCACATATAGTAAAAATTCTATGTTTTATGATTAATTATTTTCTAAAAATTTTATCGAAAAATGCAAGTATTACTTAAGTTCTTAAAATTATTATTTTTTTTTTCTAACTTTAGTGCAATTATCTTAAATTTTTAGAACAAAATTTATACTTAGGGTGTGCTCCCAAAAATGCTCAAGGGAAACTTCTAAAGGTATTTGACCATACTTGTAAAAAAGAGAATTTTTTGGCCATGTGTGATATTTTCCAAATTGAAACCACAAGTTGGTTCGATTCCCGAATCTCAGCTCCTCGGCCGTCTCTCTTCCTTCTCTTTCTCACCTTCTAAGCTTCTAACAATAGAAAACGAAACAACCGGAACGAAAACCCCCACCAAATTAAATTTCGTTTACAAATATACTAAATTCCAAAAAGAAAAGAGGGAACAACAGAAGCAGGCTTTGCGATTCCTTCAAGCTTGGGCAAAATCAATAAGCCTTCCTCTTCTCACACAGCTTTCTTCTAAAAATTTGTATCCCCTTTCCGGTTTTAACCCTCCTCCATTGTTGGCATTTTTTTTTTCTTCTCTCAATCTCTTCGATGCGTGGGACTATAGTTGCAATGCGAGAAAGAAAGAGATGATTGGAGCTGGCACATTCTAAATTTTCGAGGTTTTGGTTGCACGGATCTAAAATATGGCTCTATTTCGCAAGTTCTTTTATCGAAAACCTCCCGACGGGCTGTTAGAGATATCTGAAAGGGTTTACGGTCAGGACTCTTTATTCTATTTTATTCTAGAAATATTTCTCTTTTTTATCTATTTTTTTATTTGAATATTTGAATATTGCGTTTGCAATATGTTTTTTACTCTCTTTTTTCCTGTATTTAAAGTTAAGCTCATTATTTTGCCTATTAGTTCTCGCTGCAGTATTAGGCGTATTGAAATGAAAAGTTTAACAAGAATAAAGGGATGCCAATATTGTCAGTGAGTATGAATCATGATATCAGTTAAGTGATGTAATAAGCAAGTTGATACATTAACAGGTACAAATGTCTGTACCTGTGGAAACAGTTTTAGGTAGCTTAAGGAATATGTACCTTGTTTGTATGGTACAAGATTTAGCATAGATGTTATTGATTCTAAGGAGATTTAGTTTGTAATAGGGGTTTGTTTCAATGAAACAGGTGGGTACCCCCCACTTTTTCTCAAAAAAAAAAAATGATATCAGTTAAGTCGAATGGCAGCTCTGGAAAGAACGATAGTGCTATCAGGTGGGTACCCCCACTTTTTCAATCATCTCTTTTTTTCCCAAGTAAATACAAATTGTCGATTCTGTCATCGATCGATATTCCACATCGACCTTTTTATTCGAAAAATATTAAAATTTGTTTTCAGTTTTGAGGTACACAACTACCATTCGGTGATGCTAAGATTTTTTTTCATTTTAGTTTATTTTGATCAATGCCCGGAAATGAGGAGGGTTGTGATAGGCTTGGTGAGTCGATGCAAAAATTTAGCCGATCTTATGGAAACGAAGTCCAATATATGCTTCATTTCTAGCCTATCCAACTTGTTTGGGACAAAAGGCTTTGTTGTTGTTGTTGTTGTTGTAATTTATTTTGATCAATGCTAGCTCTGACTTACATCTCCCCATTGAGTTTCTCTAATGATTGTTTTGGGCTTTCAGTATTCGACTGTTGCTTCACCACTGATGTATTTGAAGATGAGAAATACAGAACCTACATGGGGGGCATTGTGCATCAGCTGAAGGGCTATTTTCCTGATGCATCCTTCATGGTATTTAATTTTCGCGAAGGTGAAAACCTAAGTCAAATTGCAGCTGTGTTGTCAGAATACGACATGACTGTAATGGACTATCCGAGGCAATACGAGGGATGCCCGTTACTCTCCATAGAAATGGTGCACCATTTTCTACGCTCTGGTGAGAGCTGGCTTTCTTTAGGCCAACAAAATGTTGTATTAATGCACTGTGAAAGAGGTGGTTGGCCTGTGCTGGCCTTTATGCTGGCTGCACTCCTGGTTTACCGAAAACAGTACGGGGCTGAGCTGAAGACACTTGATATGATTTATAAGCAGGCTCCACGGGAACTGTTGCAGCTGATATGTCCACTGAATCCACTGCCTAGTCAGCTGAGGTACTTGCAATATATTTCTAGGAGGAATGTGGGATTTGAATGGCCCCCACTTGATAGGGCACTTACTTTAGACTGTGTTATATTGAGGGATATTCCAAATTTTAATGGAGAGGTTGGGTGTCGGCCTATTTTTCGAATTTATGGGCAGGATCCTTTACCTGATTCAAATCGAAACCCGAAACTTCTTTTTTCTACCCCGAAGAGAAGCAAGTTGGTTCGACTTTACAAACAAGTAAGATTAGTTGTTTATTTAAAAAAATGTATATGGTAACAAAGAATAAGTATTCTCTCTTATGAAGGCACTAATGTGTACTTGAACAATTCACTTATTAGGTAGATTGTGAGTTAGTTAAGATAGACATAGGCTGCCACATCCAAGGTGATGTTGTGCTGGAGTGCATAAACCTGGATGGAGACCTTGTACGTGAGGAGATGATGTTCCGTGTGATGTTCAACACAGCCTTCATTCGATCTAATATCTTGATGCTGAATCGTGATGAAATTGATATTCTTTGGGATGCCAAAGAGCAGTTTCCCAAAGGTTTTAGAGCTGAGGTAAATTTACCTCCCTTTCTCTGAGTTTCATACTTGGCTTTATACATGCATCCACTTATTGCATAATGTACATATCTCAAGTTCATAAGGTTAACTTCTTGTTCTTACTGGCACCTACAAATGAAACACGTGGGTTTGAGACAAATCGAACTTTCCATCTATCAAACCAAGACTTGGTACCATCATAAGGAGTAACTTAGTAGTCTTAATCGGTGTGGAATAATTTGTTATTTGTCTTGACTAGTAGTTAAATACCTGAACTAGGTCTGAGAAAAACTTTTAGTTTAGCTGTTTCACTCTTTTCCTTTCTACTAACAAATTAAATGCAGTATCTTTCTTCTCTTAAATTATTGCTTAGCTCTAACCAATATTTACTTTTTACCTCATCCAACTTAAGGTACTTTTCTCAGAAATGGACACTACAAGCAATGTAATAACGGTAGAGGCATCATCATTGGTAGAAAAAGAAGGTCTCCCAGTTGAGGCGTTTGCAAAGGTTCAAGAGTTTTTCAGCGACATCGACTGGCTGGATCATCAAGGTGCGGCGCAACAGATCCTTAGAAAAAATGGTTCATCGAATTCTATGCTGGAGAAGCGCCGATCACGCTCCCCACAAAGAGAGTTGGTCGATCAACACGACATAATGCAATTGGAGGAGGCTAGTCTGACAAAACCTATGCTGGAAAAACACAACTCGCTACCTCCGGGCATTGGCAGGAGGGTAAAGGTGGAGGATACTAGTATGTTGTCATCCATGCGGGAGAAACATGGCTTGCTACCTCTGCATGCCTGTGAGAATGTGAATTTGTCTTCGGGATTTCTGCATATTAAACGCGGCCATCTCTCTCCTCTCAGAAAGGTGGCATTTCCTGAGGAGGGAGAAAAGTTGAATTATGATGATAAATCAGGATATGACCAAGAGAAGTATGGGCCTCTTCACTCTCCTAAGAGTGAAGCGGTTGTTCCTCATGAGAGAGTTCATTTGAATAAGACAAGTTCATTAGAACATGTGCAGGAGTCCAGGTCGGATACTAAAAATGAATCTGTGACCATTCCTCTAGAAAAAGTTGTGACAGAATCACTGCTGGAGAAGCGTTCCTCACTGTCACTCCATAAAGAGCATGGTGGTCAAGCCGATATATCAACATTAGTGCCCATGAAGCCTGAATCATTTTCCAAAACTAAAGCAGCTATTGCTTCTGAGAAAGTACAGTGTGATGAGGGCAGACCTGCCCTTGTCTTTCCCAACAAAGATATGACTATCTCCCACAAAGAAGTACAGTCAGATGAGATGCATGCGCCAGGGCAGGTGCAGGAGAAGCATGTTTCAGCCTCTCTGCATGATGACCTTAAGAATGGTCCCTCAATGCGTGAAAAAATGGAGTCAAAAGAACAACACAAAGCTGTGTTAGAACCTGTGGAGGAGTACATGCCAGATTCCCCGCTGAAGGATGAAACCAAGGTTATATCAGAGCAAGCAGTGCGAGATGGACAACAGAAGAGAACTTTGAAAGCCTTGCAAGAGAAAGCTGGACAGGCTTCTCCATACAAAGAAGAAAATAATCTGACAGGAGAGGAACATGTTAAGAAATGTGCATCTGATGAACAGCGGGGAGTTGCTTCAAAAGTTGTGCAGGAGAGTCACGAGGTGGTTCGCCCTCACAAGGAGGGCACTGAGGGCATATCGAAGCATCTTTTGTCAGTTGAAAAACAAAGTGAATTGGCAGTTGAGCCAGATACGCATGACTCAGTTCTTTCATGCATAAATGGAATTGAAGTTGTACAAGTACACATTTTGTCCAATATTTGGGAAAAATTTGAATCCCAATCAATTCAAGAGAAAGGCAATTTGGTTTCTTCACTTCAGGGTGCAACTATAGAGTTGGGATCCACAGTTCATCATGATGAGGTAGCTGATGCAATCGAGGTTGTATCAACACAATTCGCGTCCAATGATCAGCAGAACAAATCCCAATCAACAATACAGGAGAAAGGTGATTTGGTTTCTTCACATCAGGATCCAGTTGTGGAATTAGAATCCACAGTTCATCAAGATAAAATAGCGGTTCAGAAACAACATACAAATTCATCAGATTCCATGCAGTGGAAAGATGAATCTGTTTCCCTTCAGAAAGATCAGGAACCTATCCAGCATGCAGGGAATACGAGACCCACCTTTCCTCAGAATGAGGCAAAATCAGATGATAAAATTGCAGAGAATCAAACGTACCTATGCACTGCTATGCAAGACGAACAAGATGCCTCTATGCCCGAAGCAGCAACCAAAGCTACATTGGGCAAAGAGTTGTCTGAGCCAATCAGTGCATCGAAGTATGTGACTAAGAAGCCTGAAACAATTTTACAGAAAAGAGAACCAGTGTTGCCATCAGGTTCGCTGGGCTCTACTTGCATATCACTTCTTGTTGATATAAAATATGAATATCAACTTGCAAAGCAACAACCTAAGCAGAAAATAATCTCACAACGTATCCCGTTGTCCCAGTCGACTCCAGCTCTGGGCATCACTGACCTCTTACAAGATCATAGCACAACTTCTGTTGGTCCAGTTCAGAAAATCACAGTAGTAACTGCTACAAGGCCACCTTCTCCTACTGCTATTGCAACTCCAAAAGATAAAATAAATGCTATTGGTAGACCTCCATGCCCACCACCACCACCACCTCCACCTCCACCTTTTCAACATAGACTTACACCTCAGCAACCAGGTGAGCTAACATCAGTTGCCACACCTCCGCCACAACTGTTATCAATTTATACTTCATCACAATTGCCACAGCATTCAGTTGCCTCTTCACTGTCTCCACCGGCATCAGTTGCACCTCCACCTCCACTACCATCGGTTGCACATCGTCCACCTCCACCTCCACCACCTCTACCCCCACTGCTGCCACAATTGTCAGTAGCATCAACACCACCGCAGCCATCTCGTTCAGCAGCAGCATCTCCACCAGTACCACCGCCTCCACCATTTGTTTCCCCCATGGTAACGAGTATTCCTGCCAAGACACCCACCTGCCCTCCACCGCCACCGCCACCATCTGTTTCCTCCTTGATAATGAGTACTCCTGTCAAGACACCTGCCCTGCCTCCACCATCTGTTTCCCCCTCAGTAATGAGTACTCCTGTCAAGACAACCGCCCCACCTCCACCACTGCCTCCATCATTTTGTTCCCCCTTGGTTATGAATACTCCTGTCAAGACATCTGCCCCGCCTTCACTACCCCCTCCCTTCCTCTATCCTCTAACCCCACCAAACCCCGCATCTGCTCATCCTTCATTGAAACAATCTCCTATGAGTACCAATAAACCATCACCACCTCCACCACCGCCACCTGGTACAAAAGCGCCTCCTGGCCCACCTGCACCACCTCCTCCAGCTGCACCGGGCCCACCTCAATTGAGGCCTAGTGGAGGTGGTCCCCCGCCACCTCCTAATGGTATGAAGCCATCTTTTAAGGGGAAGTTAGGTGTTGGTTCTAGAAGTATGCAAAATGCTCAAGCTAAGAAGAATTTAAAGCCATTGCATTGGGTCAAGGTTACCAGGGCTATGCAAGGCAGCCTTTGGGCGGAAGAATCAAAGCAGTATCTTTTCTTACTATCTGTTATTTTGTTTTCTTTTGTTTCCTTCATATTTCAATTTACTCATTTTGCAAAGTGCTCTCATTACCTCATGCTTGCAACTCATGCCTAACATTGTTTTGCAAATACTACCAAATTGTTAAAAATTTAATTTGATAAAAATAAACAAAGTAACTCTTGACTATTTCATTTGGACTCAACCAAATCAAAGTGTCTTAACAAATTATTCATAACTTGCAAATTAAATTTCAAATCTCAGTGTTAAATCTCAATTTATTTATGTTGGATATGAGAAGCTGGTTAATTAGCCAGGTTTGACTGAATGTAACATTTCATCTCATTATCTATCTGAAAAAAGACCAAGGCTTTCCATCAACCTCTATTCGGATCTCGATTTCAAAAAGAGATTGGTGTCATCTTCAAATATCACTAGTTGTTAGTTATCATTTGGGAAAGAACCTTATTATTTTCTAGATTGTACTACCAGCCATGGATTATCAATGCGTTGTTTTGGTATCAGGCTGTTTCTACTGCAGTGTGTGTGTTTTTTCCCTCATTGATTAGCTTTCAAAGTAGTGTCGATTTCATTCTGTGTCCCAAATTTGCATATTAGTGCATGTGGTCAATCTCAAGTTGTTGAATGATCCGAAAGTTTCTTGCTTGTTCTCATTCATCTTGCCAATTCTTGTCGGCAGCTAGAAATAATGTTTTGATTTGGTGTAGTAAAGGTTTTCTTGATTTGGCAGGGCTCCAGTAATTGACATGGCTGAGCTAGAATGTTTATTTTCGGCAGTGGTCCCCAACTCAGATGCCAAGGGTTCTGTTGACAAATCAGGCGGACGTTCTTCTGCCCCAAAAAATGAGAAAATTCATCTAGTACATATCTGTTTCCTTTTTATGACACAAGTTGGCTCGAGTTTTACTGAAAATATAGTCTAATATTAGCAATCCAAGGCAGCAATGTACTACAGTTCATATCTATTTATTTGTTTATATGTCTTGTTATTTACAGATTGACCTTCGCAAGGCAAATAATTGTGGGATTATGCTAACAAAAGTTAAGATGCCATTATCTGATTTGATGGTAAGCAATTGATCATTTATATGTTGATTGTTTAGTTCCATATTTTACTGATTTTAATCTCTGATAAGTTCCAGTTTAACTATAACATTGTGTTATAGGGATCTATTCTTGCCTTAGATGATAATGTTCTGGATGGAGATCAGGTTGAGAACCTCATTAAATTCACCCCAACAAAGGAGGAAACCGAACTTCTGAAGGTAACACAATGTACCTTGGCATGCATACTCTCTTTAATTCAAGCTTAACTTGCTAGTTTAAGTGCTAGAGGTATGATATACATAAAATGTGATTGATCGCAACTCTGATAATGTAACCAATCAAAAAATGTCTTTTTTTATGATTTTCTATAATGCTTTTATTTAACTTTAGGACTTCAAGGGAGACAGAGAAAGCTTAGGAGAATGTGAACGGGTCAGTGTTGAGCTCTTAAAGGCATTTTTTCAAAAAGCATTGATTTTTGATATAGTTGATTGATTTCTTTTTTTTCCTTGCTATTGTTCCTAGTATTTCCTGGAGCTTATGAAAGTGCCCCGAGTGGAGTCTAAGCTAAGAGTTTTCTCTTTCAAGATTCAATTTAGAGCTCAGGTTTAACTACTCTCTCTGTCTCTTCCTGCGCTATGTCAGAAAAGACCATAACGTGAAATATGTGCCCCAAAGAATAAATATTATTTAGCTGGAGAATTGTTATATCGTATATTTCAAGAGATACCATATTTGGTTTCTTTGGTAAACACTTGCTTCTTGTGAACTTACTTTTTTATATTCCAGATTTCTGATCTTGGGCGAAATTTGAACATTGTCAACTCCTGTGCAGAAGAGGTTCATCTGGTCCTCCTTCATTTATTAAAGAATTATTATTTTATATAGATGACTTCCCTTCTCTAATACATTGTATTTTATTTACAGATAAGGAGTTCTGTAAAATTTAAGAGGATTATGCAAACAATTTTGTCTTTGGGAAATGCACTAAACCAGGGAACTGCTCGGGGTAAGTGCTCCAATATTCCACCAAGGGTGGACCTGAGCATGGGCAAGTTTAGGCCCATGCGGCCATGCCTAGGCTTAAGTTTCAGAAACAACTATACATATTTTTTTTTTCTTTCATAAAATCAAATAATTGAAGGCTTTTACTGGGTAGTGCCTAAGCTTCACATTAAAAAAAAATAATTTAAAGCCAAGTTTATTATATAGATGATAATGTCTTTGCCTATGCTTCTTCAAAATCTGGATCTGTCATTGATTCCTTCTAATTTTTGACATGAATGAGAGAAAGAGATCTTATTTTGTCTCTTTTTGGCAAAATGGTTACTCCAATGTCTTGTAGGGTAGTACATGCAAGGGGCAGTTTGGTCATTTGTTAATCTTGATTTGCGTCCCAGTTATCAATACTATATATAAAGCTTGCTAAGTGTTGGCATGTCCAATTTTTCCGACACTCCGACACTTCATTTTGCTTTTCAACTTGCATTGTATATTTGTATGTGTGTCCAGGTTATCGGACACGCGACACGTCATTAATGAGACACGTCATTAATTTCACGTCATTAATTTCAGTATAAATCATTAATAACATTAATTTCACGTCATTAATGTTCACACCTTCCTCATTTAATATAAATCATCATGCTTTCAAAACAACTTAAGAAAAATGTATATTTGTTATTATATCCCTAATTTTAGTGAAATATATTTAACAAAAAGGTTGAAGTTAGTATAATTGTATTGTTTATTTTTCTAATACAAAATGTTTCTTCTTAAAAAAAAAAGAAGCGGCGGTAAGCCGCCATGCAATTTCTAGTTCATATAAATGACTAGGCACTCTGTGCAGGTTCTGCTGTTGGGTTCAGGTTGGACAGCCTTCTCAAACTAAGTGATACTCGTGCACGGAATAATAAGATGACCTTAATGCATTACTTGTGCAAGGTTTGTTATATTTGTTTCTTCTTCTTCTTCTTCGTTGTATTCTTTTTGTACTTTTATGTTGAATAAAGTGTCAATGAGGTTTATTTCGGTGTAGGTTCTAGCTGAGAAGCTTCCAGAACTACTAGATTTTCACAAGGATCTAGTTAGCGTGGAGCAGGCTGGCAAGGTATATTGATTAGTGGGTTCTGATGCTGCACCTTTTGGGTTGCATTATCTATATCTTTTCGAGTTTGTTTCACACAAATCCAGGACTCCATAATTTAAATCGATCTATGTGTAAATTGGAGTGATGAAGTTCAGTGCATTCATGTGTTTTCTTGTTGTTGTACAATACAAACTAAAAGTTGCAAACTTTTGCATGGATGAATTGCTTAAGAAGAAGAATGAGATCGAAGATTCAGATTTATTATTAGGATTTTGGATTTTGAAATAGTAAAGCAAAAGGGAGGTTGTGGCACAGAACCACCCTCATGTTTTTATTCTGATTCTAAAATTATGAACAGAGGAAATTTAGTATGATCTTATGTGGGGTCTTCAAACTCATACTATGATGTATCACCTGAAGATAAGAATGATCAGTTGTCCCAATTCTCCTGTTTTTGTCCCCAAGAAAACACAAGATACATCTCTTTTCTTCTTTTATGTATAGTAATTGAGGTGATGTTTGAGTACTCTAGGAATCTATAACATTAATGGGAAAGGGTGCAAGTGGAAAATACTTTTCACGTCTATAGCAGTGTGGATACATTTTTCTAAGTCTGTTATAAATGATTCAACATTGTATTTAATATTTTGCAGGTATACACATAATTACCATTCAATTTTATATCTGTGTTCTTAAGAAAAAAAACAGTACTGGTAAAAAAAAAATATCTATGATTTTGCAGATTCAACTGAAATCATTGGCAGAGGAAATGCAAGCTATAAACAAAGGACTTGAGAAGGTTGAGCAAGAACTATCTACATCTGAGAGCGACGGGCCTGTTTCAGACACCTTCCGGAAGGTGCTGTTTATCATGTCATTTAGTCTAACGAGGATGGTTCAAATGCCTTCACTTTTGTGTGTCATCATTGTGTTGTCAAATCTACATCGTTCATCAAAGACTTTTTTGTGCCTCCAAATCTAGACCATTCATTGTTGTTGATGAATGTGCTGATTTGGAGGCACAATGGAGGCACACAAAAGTGGAGGGCCTAATAGAAGTTATTTTGTTGTGACCATACCAGATATGCTGGTACCTATTTAGATATTCCCAAGTAATGTACTGTATTATACAACCACTATTGGTATCTTATTGTTTTCCACTTTTCCCCATGCTATGTGCAAAATTTGCATTAAGGAAATTCTTTGTGATAGTGAGATCAGCACCAATAAAACCAAATATCTGATCAGTGGTTGGAAACTGATGCTCTAGTGTAAAAGTTTGTCGGTGACAAATTTATCTTTGTGTGCCTAAATATTTTGATATTTAGTCTTCTTCTTTTGTAGACACTGAAAGAGTTCCTTCATGATGCTGAGGCTGATGTAAGGGCTCTTGCACAACTTTATTCGACTGTGGTATGCATCAGCTTTTCAATTCTCTATTTTCACTACCCTACGCATGAACTATTTCAGTTATTTTTCTTCAGTGAAGCTGCTTCGATAAAACTCTTGTACTTGATAGGGAAGGAATGCAGATGCATTGGCTAGATATTTTGGTGAAGACCCTGCAAAGTGCCCTTTCGAACAAGGTGTTTCCATATCATTATATTATACCTGTACCTGTTTTGGCTTTGATATACCAGTCGGAGATGGATAACATCCTGTCTGCAATATTAGGGATTATGTTTGCTGGTTAAGGATGCAAACAGATTGGATATTATTCTATCCATATCCTCGAACTTGGATACGGGTATCTGATATCCAAATAACCACACATATACATATGCAGATATGGTTTTGACTTTACAAAGCTGATATAATTACAGAGACGCATCCGTGTCCATATACTTGAGAGCGTTAACTGTTGATATATGATTAACAAGATATATACTTTGTAATTTAGTTAATATCATGAAAAACTTATGTTTTACATAATTATAATTACATATAGTATGACTTTCAGTTTTTTCATAATATTTTTATTTGTTTATACATAAGTTGTATTGAAAAGAAAATACTCAATAAAATATTTGTTGCGTTTTATAAAATTTTAAGCAAGTTTTACATTCATATTCAAACTATACACGTCTCTGTGTTAGTATTCATATCCATTTAATAGCCGATCTGTATCTATTCCGTGTGTGTATCTGGAGTTTGAAACAGATACAGGTATGGTTTGACCACTATCCTATCCATCTGCACCAACCCTTGGTTTTGGTTGTCCGAGTACATGAACACCAAGTAAATGTAGGATAATATATTTTATAAGCATTTTTTTATATAGAAATTTGTGTTAAATTTAATGACAGACTGCTAATTGAAGAATTGCGCTTGTGTCTCATTTAATTTCAGTTGTGTCAACAATAATGAATTTTGTCAAGATGTTCATTAAAGCCCATGATGAAAACTGCAAGCAACTTGAACTAGAGAAGAAAAAGGCCCTCAAAGCTGCTGAAAATGAAAAATCGAAACCCGGTACTCCTACAAAAGAGCAGTCAAATCATCCCTTTCTTTCGCCGACCAAAAGTTCAATAAGATAATTTCCGTAGTCCGATCTTTTAACGGGATGTTGAAGGAACTAACTGCCAGAAAATACCTAGTTTTTCTTTTTATTCAAATGAAATAGAGATCGCTCCTATCGGTGTTAGTTAAAGGTATGTGGTGTGTTCTTTCACCCTTTTCATTTGTTCTTTTTTTCCCTAATGCATGGCAAGAATGTGTTGTTTATGCATTTCAAAAATCCACGCAATGTTTGCACAATTTGCTGAAAAAAGTGAAACAATGTTCATCTTATCTGCAAATAAGACCCTACAGGGCCTGCAGTTTCAAGCTGATTACAAAATTTATGGAAGTGCTAAATACTATATCATGTCATATTAGAAGTGATTAAGTTGCTTAGCACTGGAGATAAAAATACCTATTTGTATTGAATAGGATCAAATTGACATAATGCTTTGGTGATTCAATGAATCTCAAAACAAAAATTATGAAATGTTACTCGTTCATTGTAGTCTGGAAAATTTACAAGATATGATATTTGCTGCTCCAGTAAACTGTTTATAGGGACATGTATTTTGTTGGCAAACAGCAATTAGAATTTATTGACATTCTGTTTATTTGGATCATGCTCTTTTCAATGCAGGTTGGTTTCCAAAGGAAACTTTTAGATGAATTTCCTTGGTAAAACTGTACAGATCTGATGTGAAGCAGTGTAGCTCGTTGACTTCAGTTGTATTCTTTGTGTAACATTTTTTCTATTTCTTTTTTAGTTATTTATTTGTAGATTTTTATTGTGGTCTTTAGGATAATTGTCTTCATCTTTTCATAGTGTTGTTTGATGTAATAGAAGGAATATGAGGGTTATAGTGATATAGTGCGGCATGTACATTTTGTAGTTCTATCATGATCTTTACCATCTTTAATTGTCTTCATGGTTGTATAACTGTTCCAACAAGGATTTACCAATTAGAGTATAGAAATCACTAGATGGTTTGAACTTTTGGTTTTGGTTGCCTACAATCATTACAATAGGAATGGTGTAGGAATGGTGTAATACATTATTAAGTTTACTAATTATTTAATAAGAATAATCAAGTTATACAAAATTAAAAATTTTGGTTTGTTGTTGCCTACATGATATATGCTGCAACTGATATAGTTCATTAATATAGGAAGCAGTATCGATTAAGACCTTCTAAACTCTTTGGTTGGGTCTTAATTCTGTTGGGAAACTTGTGTGCAATCCGTATCAACCAGCACTGTGTTTGCTTTCTTTCTTTTTTAAATTCTAAAACGTTATTCAGATTGCTGATACCAAACGATAGCAATAGATCTATCTGATTATATTATGTTGCTTATAATGTGTAGGCCGAAAATCAAAGGATATTTATGCCTAAAGCATATTATATTGAAATACAATGTATATTTTTATGCATAAAAATAATGAAATGAACATATCCAAAAACTTAATTATATTGTAGGTTTTCCATTTCCCACTATAATCTCAACTGTTTGTATCAGACAGTAACCCATAACTCAGTACCGACCTAGTCACAAAGGATCTATAATCCACAGAAGATCCAGATCAGTAGTTAGTTAGGATTATTCTTGTACAACTATATATATGTATTGCATTGTAACACAGAGATCAATCAATGAAATTCACTTTTACAATTCTCTATTCTGTTATCTTCTATCCTCTGTTATGGTATCAGAGCCAAAACCTCCCTCTTCTCTCTAAATCTCAACATTCTGCCAAGAACTCAAGAATTCTCCAAGATTATGAGAAATCATCCATGGAACCTTCAATTCCTTTTCAAGATCCTCCTTCTTCTCCTTCCCCGTATCATTCCGCTGCAATCACCAATAATCAATCTCATTCCAAAACCACAACCGACTCAGTCGTATCTTTGACATTACCCATTGCAATTAAACTCAGGGAAGCCAATTTCCTCACATGGAAGTCTCAAGTCCTCCCAATTATCAATGGTTACAACCTCAACATTTTCATTGACGGACCAGCGCCAGCAACAACTGTTCGAAGTCCTAATGGTCAAATTGAGCTGAATCATGCCTATCTCTCTTGGCACAGACAAGACCAGCTACTCCTAGGCTGGCTCCGATCCTCCCTAACTGAAAGTCTTCTAGCACAAGTGGTCTCGAGCAACACGACGCGAGAATTTTGGCAATCGCTAGAAGATTTCTTCTCTTCCACATCCCGAGCCCGATTAAACGATTTGAGGCGTCAAATTCAGACAGCTCAAAAAGGAGACCTCACTTGTTCAGAATATCTGCTCAATCTCCGACGAGTTGCTAATGAGTTGGCCTTCATCGGGTCACCTTTACCAGACGAAGATCTAGTTTCAGCCACAATCAACGGTCTAGGTCCTGACTACAACCCCATTGTTGCTGCCCTCGCCACTACAAGATGCCATGGATCTTTTACTTTTTCTGATCTTCGAGGATTATTGCTCGGACATGAGGCGATGTTGAAGAACCAGCAAACAATGGCAGCCTCGCAGTCTCAAGCCTTTCTTTCCAACCGAGGGGGCGCTTCAACTCGTCATCGCTTCTCACAACAGGCCAATACTTCCAGCGATCGATTCAATTCTCAACAGACCAGATTTTTCAACAATAACAACAGGCCAACCTCTTCATCTATTTTAGGCCCATTTAAAAATGACTCAGTTTTAAGCCAGAACCCACCTGTTCTACTCAGTACAGATAATAAACAAATTTGTCAAATTTGTTTCAAATTCGGCCATACTGCCAAACTATGCTTCAAAAGATATGATAAAGATCTTGATTGTCAAATTTGTTTCAAATTCGGCCATACTGCCAAACTATGCTTCAAAAGATATGATAAAGATCTTGATTGGAAACCTAACCCACGATATAAAGCCTATAATACACAATGTTTACCCACAAACAATGACTCCACAAAATGGATAATTGATTCGGGCGCAAATAACCATGTAACCAATGACCTAAATAATCTTTCGTCCTTCTTTGCATATCAAGGATCTGACAAACTCCAAATAGGAAACGGTATTGGTCTCTCCATCTCCAATATTGGATCAACCTCTTTTTCTATTTCTAAATTTTCTATATCTTTAAACAATGTTCTTCATGTACCTCATTTTTCCACTAATCTCATTAGTTTATCTAAGTTGCTTCATGATAACCCAAACTTATCTATTGACTTTACTTTTCTTTTTTGTACAATCAAGGACCGCCCCACGAAGATTACACTTCTTGAAATTCCTAGCTCACAAGGACTCTATTCTCTCAAGTTCAAGATTTCATCACATAATTCCCAAGATTCTTCACCAAAAGCCTTTCTTGGCACTCGCACCACCTCTACTATTTGGCATTCTCGTCTAGGCCATCCCTCCAAACAAATTACTTTACAAATTATCAATTCCAATAGTTTATCTTGTAATAAAGAAATTTTTTCTTTTTGTAATGATTGTGCTCAAGCTAAGGCACACGTTTTACCTTTTTCTTCTTCTACTTCTTATTCTACCTCTCCTTTGGAATTAATTCATAGTGATGTATGGGGACCTTCCCCAATAACTTCTTTTCATGGATATAAATATTACATTACTTTTATTGATGATTTTTCCCACTTTACTTGGATCTATTTTTTGAAACAAAAGAGTGAAGTTTGCAACATTTTTACCTTATTCAAAGCTCAAGTTGAAAATCTTTTTAATTCAACAATTAAAACACTACGAACTGATGGAGGGACTGAATACAAACCTATTACAACAAAATTTCCTCAAATTCTTCACCAAACCACTTGCCCTTATACACCTCAACAGAATGGAGTAGCTGAACGAAAGCATAGACACATCATTGAATTATCTCTTGCCACCATGGCACATGCTTCCATTCCTTCTCAATTTTGGGATGAAATTTTCTCTAGCATAGTATATCTCATTAACAGATTACCTTCCAATAATAAAATTCCATACACTACTCTTTTTAATAAACAACCGAATTACAATTTTCTTAAAGTTTTAGGATGTCTTTCTTTTCCCTTAACTCGACCTTATAATAACAACAAATTATAACTACGTTCCAAACCTTGTGTTTTTATAGGATAATGTATCAACCAAAAAGGATATAGATGCTTACATTTACCTACCAAGAAAATTTTTATATCAAGAAATGTTCAATTTGATGAATCACATTTTCCCTTTGAGCATGTTTCTTTAACACAGGAGAATTTAACCACTAGTCCTCAGCATGGGCTTCAGCTGCATCTTCTACAGCCAGTTCAGCCCGAGAGGTTTATTCAACCATCAGCTGCACTACCACTATATCCGGACATTTCACTGGGCCAGCAGCATACTCGATCCGCTTCTCTCATTCCAACTCAATCAATTAGGCCTTCCTCTTCTTCTCTGTCAAGCCCAATCACCACAGCACCTCAACAAACTTCAGTCGCATCAATTAATCCAAGCCCAGCTACTTCTTCCGAATTTCTTTCTCTCTCCAACGGTCAAGATAATTCAAAACCGTCCTCTTCTTCTTCAACAGACACCTCTCTTGCAACAATACATCAAATACCTTCTGTGCCTTCCTCTTCTGCTGACTCTACTGTCTTAATCTCTCCTTCTTCTCACAACACTCATCCGATGGTCACACGGTCTAAAGATAACACCAGACGACCTAGAGAATTCAACGATTTTCTAGCTTATCATGCTCAACCTGAACCTGACCCTGTGACATTCAATCAAGCACAAAAGTTCGCCCACTGGAGAGATGCCATGTCTTCTGAGATAAATGCTCTTGCAACAAATAAAACCTGGACGCTGGTTCCTCCTCCACAAGACCAAAAGATTATTGGATGCAAGTGGGTTTTCAAAACAAAAACGAAACCCGACGGTACGATAGAACGCTATAAAGCCTGGCTAGTTGCCAAAGGCTATAATCAAGAAGCTGGTATAGATTATGATGATACATACAGTCCAGTGGTTCGGGCTGCTACAATTCGTGTTATTTTATCTCTTGCCACCTCATCCCAATGGCCAATTAAGCAATTAGACATTTCAAATGCTTTCCTCAATGGGGATTTGGTTGAAAAGGTCTATATGCAACAACCTCAAGGATTCGTTGATTCCAATCATCCCGATGCTGTTTGCCTTCTCCACAAGTCTCTTTACGGATTAAAACAAGCATCCCGAGCTTGGTTCGACAAATTAAGCAAGACCTTGATACAATTCGGTTTCAAACCATCTAGCTATGATCCCTCTCTGTTTCTTGCTCACTTCCAAGGACATATTCTGATTCTATTGGTATACGTTGATGACATTATTGTAACCGGCAGCAATCAGTCTCAAATCAATCAATGCATTACTCACTTGAGCTCACAGTTTACCATCCGTGATCTAGGGGACATCCATTATTTCCTGGGTCTAGAAGCTAGCTTCAATGCATCTGGTCTATTTCTAAATCAAGCTAAGTACATCACCAGACTTTTGCAAAGATCTAACATGCTCAATTCAAAATCGTGCCAATCACCCATGGCTTCCAACACTTCACTGTCTCAACATGGCAGTCAACCTTACAGTGACCCACACTTCTATCGTAGTATGGTAGGGGCTCTCCAGTATGCTACGTTGACAAGGCCAGAAATTACCTTTGCTGTGAACAAGGTCTCGCAGTTTATGCACAATCCAACCATCGATCACTGGAACTCGGTCAAAAGAATCTTACGTTATCTCGCTGGTACAATTAGCCATGGTTTACAACTCTTCAAAGAATCTCCTATTCACATCAATGCCTACAGTGACGCCGATTGGGCCAGCAATTTGGATGATCGAAAGTCCACCTCGGGCTACTGCATATATCTCGGTCGTAACCTTGTGTCGTGGTGTGCCAAGAAACAGCCCACAGTTTCAAGATCAAGCACCGAAGCCGAATACCGAAGTCTAGCCCTTGCTTGTACCGAAACCATGTGGCTTGAATATCTCCTTGACGAAATTCAGGCTCATCCAAACCAAATTCCAACTCTTTGGTGCGATAACATAGGGGCCGCATTCCTTGCCTCGAACCCCATGTTTCACGCACGCACAAAACATATCGAAATCGATTATCACTTTGTGCGTGAACGTGTTACAGCAAACAAACTACAAGTACGATTTCTATGCTCTGCCGATCAGCTAGCCGACATCTTCACTAAACCGTTGCCGTTACCTCGCTTCATGCACCTTCGAAACAAGCTAAATGTATTTTCCAATACATTAGCTTGAGGGGGCGTATCAGACAGTAACCCATAACTCAGTACCGACCTAGTCACAAAGGATCTATAATCCACAGAAGATCCAGATCAGTAGTTAGTTAGGATTATTCTTGTACAACTATATATATGTATTGCATTGTAACACAGAGATCAATCAATGAAATTCACTTTTACAATTCTCTATTCTGTTATCTTCTGTCCTCTGTTAGTTTGTAAACAAGATATTCCTATTTGTATCCGTGAGACATTGCAACAAGTAAAAGGTGGAAATGGCATACACCACTCACCAGCGCACATGCATATCTCACTGCACAAGAAAATGCAATTATAAGAACAAACCAAGCATTAAGCACGCCAAATTCATACAGAAAATATGAGAAGAGCATAGAAGAAACCATTAGAAAATGGAAATGAAATTTAACCAATTCAGTAGAGAACAGTTTGAGAGGTGAGCAGAAGAGCACACTAATCAGAATAGGCCCTTTTTTTTACATCTATCCGAAAAGCCCATCTCCACTTCACAACATAATGGGCCAAGAGCCCAAGACATTCTCTTATAGACCCGGTAGCAATACATACCGTTACCATCTATTTAGAAAGATCCGACTGATACCCTTTTCGTTTTCTTCTCGTCCTCCTTGAAAACCTAGCCGCCACTGAGATTAGGTTAAACCTCTTCCCCCCCTCGCCTCTCTCCTCTCCGAGCAGATTCTTGCCTCATCACCTCTTCTCCAAAGATGAAGTACAATCCTAGGGTTTCGAGCTCTCGACGAAAAAGTCGTAAGGCGCATTTCACTGCGCCTTCAAGCGTGCGACGGGTGCTGATGAGTGCGCCGCTTTCTGCCGAGCTGCGCAACAAGTACAATGTAAGATCGGTTCCTGTTCGCAAGGATGATGAGGTTCAGGTTGTTCGTGGCACCTATAAAGGCCGCGAAGGGAAAATAGTTCAGGTTTGTGCATCGTTCTTTTCTCGTTCTCTTTTGTTTATCAGTTCTGGTTGGTTTTGGCGCATGTATGGAGCTAACGAGGTCATTAGTTTTCTACTTGTATATTTGGTTTTCAGTGTGATACGATAGATGAATGAACGATCTGGAAATTTATTACTGGCCTGTATTGTACTTGGTTGTTCTGTACAGAGGGATGTTTCAGTAACTGTATTTAGTCTGTTTAAATTAAGTAAAAGATCTAAATTCTCTTTCTAGTTGATTGTCGTAATGGGATGGATGTGATCCAAGAGCGTATGCTAGAAGACGGGTTTGGCATTTTTTTGTAAAAAATATAAAGCATATTTTGGTTGCTGAATGATAATTTCTATTGCTAGGTGAATTATATTGTTGGTATTTGCTTTAGGTCTGAACATTTAAACCTTAAGTTTTCCTTCTCTAGAGTTGGTGTTTGTTTTATTTATATCTGTTATCTACTGGAATATCCATCTTCTGGTGGTTTGTTTTATTTTTAGAAGTTTATGACATGCATTTTTCATAGTTCATTATCTGCTATATTCTCTTTTGATAAATTTTCTAGTTGGAAATTGCTGGTGGTGTAGGGAAGTGTTTGGAACTGTAATCGATTCATCTTAAGTCTCTATGGAACTACAATACAATCCATCAGTTAATGAATGCATGCTGGTAGTTCGTAAGTGCTACCTTGAGGCAGTTTTCAATGTTATACCTCGCCATAAATATCTGCTCAGTGCTAATATCTTTCTGATCAGTATGGTAACAGTAGGGACATAGGTTGTAGTATTTGGAAAGATTTTGCCGGGTATTGCATTTCTGAACTATAATTGTCCTGTTATCTGTGTCATCTTAATTCTCAGCTGTTGAAATTTTACTAGCTTATTTTGTTGCCCGAGCATGAGTGATATTTCTGACTAATAAATAATAATACCATTGGCTTAACTGACACTAGTGCAATATTTCAGGGGTACTGCAATATTTCTGACTAATAAATAACAATACCATTGGTTTAACTGACACTAGTGCAATATTTCAGGTGTACCGCAAAAAATGGGTGATCCATGTTGAGCGCATCACCCGTGAGAAGGTCAATGGGTCCACTGTCAATGTGGGCATTTGCCCTTCAAAGGTTGTGATAACAAAGCTTAAGTTGGACAAGGACCGCAAGGCATTGCTCGAGCGCAAGGCACGTGGCCGAGCTGCCGACAAGGGAAAGGGGAAATTTACAGCTGAAGAGGTGGCTTCTGCTCCCTCTCTTCAGGAGGTTGATTAAATCACCAGTTCCTTTTCCTGATCCAGGGTTTTTTTGCTATTAATTAGGACCTTTTTGTACTTTCCAGGTTTATTGTATGAACTGATGAACTTGTCATGTTTTGGATTTGTTGTGATTAGCAGTACTGAACTTGTTGCTACAAGAAGGCTTATAAATTCTGCAAACCTAATGGAGTTGTCCGTACCCATATTAAGTTCTACATTTCGTTTCTGAAACATGTTACCTGGTATGAGTTCAAGTTTTTATAGTTTCCATTGTAGGTTGAAATTTCTAGATATGGAATATATCTTTTTATTAAATAATGGAAAAATACGAGTATTACGTGTGGCATATCAGAAGAATGAACTGCAGGGTAACCGTACAAAAATTGAAGCAAATCTGAGAATGAGGAAAAGAAACAAACTAATATGATATGAGTCAAAATGTCACTTTTTATATAGAAATCAGGTTTGACACTTTTTTTTTCCGAGTATATTTTGATAATTTTCATGTTTTATATTAAAATAAAACTAATTCTTCCTACAATATGAGTTCAAATTATTCAGAAAAAAATATATATGATTTCAAATTAGACAAATTTGATCAACGGAGTCCAATTCAAACTATACATAAAACAACTGTTGGCCCAACAGTCACACTTTGTCAATCCAAAACGCATACAATATTTTCGGTTCAAATATCAAAGCTGCTCAAATTCATCTGCATTGATTTCAATTCTGAAAGATTTTTCGTAGATGACATGACATATACAAGCCCACACATTGCCCAATTAGACCTATATATAATATATATGCATCGAGTTTGAGCAAATCGGATGAAGAAAAAGTAATATCTGAAGAGAATAATAAACAAATATATTTTGTTTCCTACTAGCATGATAGCACAAAAGGAGAGTGTAATTTCACTGCAAAATTTTAAAATCGTCAAAATATCACTCTGAATTTTTTTGTTAAATGACACTATCGGTCACTTTTTTATATAGAGATTAGATGTCAATAATAATATTTTGACAAATTATTTTCTAAGTGATATTTTGACAATTTTAAAGTTTTACGTGAGATCTAATTGATAATGAGTTAATGACAGACATGTTGTGTTTTGCCGATTAAGGAAGCTGATTTTACGTGGGAACTCTGTGCGTACTGCTTTTACCAGACGACAGACACTCCTCCTTCCACCTCAGGTGCTTCTGTCTCCGCTCGGACCACTAAATTTTTAAATCAATAACGAAAATTTTATTAAAAAGAAAAAGGCAAAAAATAATAAATCATCAAACTCAAAGTAATAAAAAGATGTTATTGGCATTTTGAAGTGACCGAAAAAGTGACTAATAGTAACATTTTGACAATTTTTTTCTACGCGACATTTTGACAATTTTAAAATTTTGTTGTGGCAACAAAATCGAATGTCCCTTTTATTTAACAACATCAACGTTCATTTTTTTAGACATATTAGAGTTTTTTCTGAATTGTCGAATTAAAAATTAACGCTCGATCATCAATATAATTTAACAAAATAGCAATCCTGGTTGTCAGCATGCATGTAACTATGTAACATCAGGATTTAGCTAGTGAGGTTGTCAGATCCAGATTGCCAGTTTATGTTTATTTCAACTACCTTTGAGGTTCTTGCTATTTTGCCAAATGTAATACATGACTTGCTAACTGTTAAATAGGGTCTTACCTGAAGTATTAACTATTCTGATGTTGTATTGCTTGTTTGCTCCTTTGTGCTTCTGCTAGAAATTTTTGTGATCCCTTTCTGTTTATACTTCTGCAAGAAATTTTGTGTTTCCTTTCTGTTTATACTTTCAGCAAAATACAAAAAGGTTAAGAATTTATTGGCTTTCTCTTTATTTTATCATGCTTTTTTTCAATGCAGGTTGGTTTACAAAGCAAAAGTTTATTGAAGTTCCCTTGCTGGTAGTTTACAGTAGCTGTTTGTATTATTTTTCTTTCAGTTTACAGTAGCTGTTTGTATTATTTTTAACTTGTAGTTTTATCATGATCTACTATCTTTAATTGCTCCAACCAATTCATCTACTAATTAGAGAATCCAAATCACTAGTAGATCATTTGGATTTTTTGGTTTTGTTTGCCTACAAACATTACAATACGAATGATGTAAATGTAATACATTAAGGTAATTACTATTTTATATAAGAATATTTTATATATAGACAATCTTTTGAGATGATTTGACTTTTTGTTTTTTTTATACGACACTACTTATTTAGGTTATACTTCAACCAAACAAAGCAAAAATTCCACTTATATATATAACAGCATGACAGCAAGACAGCTTTCGTATGTCTAACTAATCATCTCCACTATCTACACAAATATTCAGATCTATAATTAAGAAATTAATCTGAGAAGTAAACCAAATTATTAAAAGTTTGATAAGGTGAGCTACTCGAATCTACCAGTCACATCACATGCATGTTTAATAGCTCCGTAATCCTAGTAGGTCGAAATTGCTTAATGCTAGGCAGCTACTAACTAGTACGTATGAAATTGGTGGATTTTTTTTTTTAAATTATGGTGCTTGCGCATAGAGATTAAAAAAAACCCGTGTCCGACTCGTGTCCGGATCCGACCCGACCCGTGGATTCCGGATCCACAGATCTAGCACGGATTGGGTTGGCCCCAAATCCTTCAAACCCGTCTAAATCCGTGCCCGTCTAGACCCGTGACCGACCCGTCCCAAGACCCGCCCGTGGACCCGTGGAACCGTGCAAAATTCAAAAAAATTCAAAAAAAATTCATAAAAATTCGAAAATATATATATTAAAATAATGTGCATTTTTAAATTCAAAAATTCGAAAAAAATAAAAAAAATTCGAAAAATTAAAAAAAAATCGAAAAGTCGGACGGATCCGACCCGACCCGTGCCCGACCCGCCCGGATTTATCACGGATCGGGTTGGGGGTTTTGAGTTCGGACCCGTGCATACCCGCCCCGCCGTACCCGTGGATCCGTAGATCCGGACGGATCGGATCCACGGGTATCCGACCCGCCCCGTTATTAAATCCCTACTTGCGCAAGCATAGATTCTATCGTTCTTGCCACTGTTTTTAAAACCGGACCGGACCGGACCGGACCGGACCGGATGATTTGACCGCAAAGAATCGGAACCAGTCTATTTTCGGTTCGATTTAGTTTAAAGAACGCATCTGCACTAGACTCGAATTCAATCGAGTTAATGCATCGGTTTGTGAGATAAAGATCGGAAACGGTGATTTAAATAACCCGATTTCACAGCTCACATTAAAAAATTATTCCGAACTTTAATAGCATAAAGTTTGCATCCCTATGCAACACTTACAATCTAGGTGGATGTAGCTTATAGATAGTATGTACCATGGCTTGTGTCTGTGATTTCCTTTGTTTTAAATCTTGAAATTTTGAGTATATTAAAAGATATAATTGTGTATATTTTGTATTGTATAAATCAAGACACTTGATTCGTGTATATAAGTTTTTGTAATAATATGAACTTTTATGTCAAAAAAAATATTTAATCAACAACTCATATTTTTTGTTATTGGTTTATAAATACCATTAACAATTACAAATTTAGATGTTATATTTTTTGAAAAAAATACATTTAGATAGGTGCTTTCTAAGTACTCTATGCAATTCGTACCATTTGAATGCATTGAGATTAGCATCATATATTTCAATCAAATAGTACGGATTGAATAGAGTATCTAGGAATCACCTATCTAGGTGTACCTAAGTTTTTCTCTACATTTTTGTCCTTTAGTTTTTTTTAATTCTCTCCTGGATAAGTTAATAGTTTCTCTTTTTTATAGAATAAACTTTTGAAATTTATTTGCAAATTCATTTATAATACATTAATTATTTTTTGTATTCATATTTTTCATAAACATGATACACAATATTTTGATATATTATTGCTTTGATAAAAAATTCTTTATCATTTTTATATGATGTTTTTAGGATGTTATTTTTCATCTAAACTATGTACAAATATAATTATTTTGATATATGAATTTATATTTGGTTAATATAAGTGTTTGAAAAAATCAGCAATCGAATCGGTTGATCCAACGGTCCAACCAGTGAATCGTTGATCCGAAGCCTTGCCGGGTCGACGTCCGAGCCGGTTTTAAAAACATTGGTTCTTGCGCAAGCACAGATTCTATCGTGCTCATGACCACAAATCTCAAATTTCAAAGTGTAAACGACTGATTTGAACTGTTGAAAATATTGTTCAGACTAAAATCTACTTAGAGACAAAAAAATTATTTTTAGAATTTTTTTACTATTTTATCGAATAGGTGAAAAATATTTTGATCTAACAATTACGACCTCTTCAATTGAATGACTTTTTAACACATCTGATAAAACAACAAAAAAATGTTTTGATCTAACGAGTACAACCTCATCAATTGAATGGCTTTTTAACTCTTCCAATAAAACAACAAAACATATTCTAAAAATTGAAAATTTTGGTTCCTCGGTGGATTTTAGTACGAGCAACGTTTTTAACGGTTTGAATCGGTCATTTGATCTTTAAAATTCGAGATATATAATGGTAAGTGTGGTAGTCGGGTGCTTGCGCAAGTTCCGCAGTCTCGCTCTTAAAAAAAAATAGAAATCTAATTTTAATGTCCCTAGTCTTGTCTAGTCATTGCTAAATTTTGATATTTCTACATTTCTACATTTGTTTCTTTTTCCTTCCATTTTCGTATGTAAATCAACAAGATGTTTTTTCACCTAAATTGCGAACATCCATCATCTCATCTTGCTTACATTTGTAGTCAAAATAACTAAAATAATAGTATTTTTAATAATAGTGTTGTTATGTTCAATGGTTGTTATACTTATACAGCTATCACTAAATTAAATTTAGCGCTACAATAATGCAATTAATTCAAATTAGCAAAGTAGAATAGTGGTAAAAAAGTTATATAGAAATAGAATAGTGTTATTATTTAATTACTACTCATAATAATATTATTCGGCAAAATGTCAGTCAGAAAGAGTTGAAATATTAAATTAAAATTTCATTCCACTTATCATATATATATATATATATATATATAAGATAAACCAAGAAATATCGAGTGCAGTATACTACTAAAATAAATAATTTGCATCACCAAAAAATTCTGGATTAATTTCAAAATAAGAATATGGTAAAAGTACGTGGATGAATTATATTATTTTAAATTAAGACTTGTTAATTAAATCAATGTAATAGTTTGTGATATCAAAATGGAAGAGTGCTACTCCCATCCTTTTGATATAATGGCAGACTAAAATTTTCCATATTGTCATTCCAAGTTGTTCCCACTATTTTGATTTTGGACGCTGATACAGTGCTCCGTGTTTTGCTCCTCAGTTCTTTTGCTGGTATTGACACGCGAATCCCGCACGAGACCAACGTTTTGACTTTAAAAGCTCTTCTTTTTTAGCATCTCAGAAGCAAAACACGAAACACCGTAGATTTTTCCTTCGGTTTCTGTTAATATTCCGCACCATCAAACCAGTTCAGATCTATCAAAAACACAGCTTTCGAGTTGGTGCACATATTGCAAAACATCAGAAAAATCGTGCAGAATAATTTTACGCGTAAACTATTGTGCAGAACTGAAATATACATCTCGTAAATTGTAAGTCAAGTTACCTTGTTATAAGTGCAACTGTGTAAGCAACTAAGCATTGCTTTGGGATCTCTTCCTTCTCTCTAGTCAGGACTGGAATCGAAGTCTTGGTGGAAAACAAAGCCAATGGGGGAATTTTTTTTTTTTTTTTTTGCTTTATTTGTTAATGAAAGCAGCCACTTCATTCATGGAGTAGCTAATTTCAAAAGAAAAAAAATGAGAGAAAATTTTCATAATGAGTCTAACTGTGGATCAGATTAAAAGCAATCTAAGATTTAAAAAAAACATTTACAAATAGTTGGAAGTGTTATTAATAATAATGGCTCTAAATTTTTTCGATTGTTTTATTATTTTATTTTGTTTTCTATTTGTATGTTTTCTTCAGTATGTAGAAAATAGAGGCACGTTTAACAATAATTCTTCTAGATGAATTTTAACTGAGATTTCTTTGAAAATTTTATAATCATTTCAACTTCTTACAAACGCGAAAAACAATAACACTCCTATTTTCTGTACCAAAGTGAGCTCCATTCAAAGAAGAAAATTGAAGGAAGTAATAAAATATTAGATAGAATTTAGAAATGCTATTAATAAAAAAAATTAATTGTCCTAGACTATCACTTTTAGTTCGACCCGTGGTTAGAAGTAAGACAAAAAAATTTGAACTGGTTTTTATTTATTTTAAATACATTCAATTTTTTCATTGGAAATTTATTTAGCTTATTTCTAGTAAAATTAATAAAGCATATATTCGGAATAATTTTAAATTACAGAAGAAGAAGAAGACGGATGAGAGGGAAGAGAGATGCTCGGTTATGGCATAGTTTAGAGGGTTTTTTTCTTAGCGCAAAAGAAAGAGGAGAGAGGGAAGTGGAAAGCAAAAATATGATGCGGGTAGAGATGATACTAATTTTAGTCTTTTACACGGAAAATGAATTTTTTTTTACCACATTAGATCTCTACAGTAAAATCGAGTGGGTAAGATGGAGCGTGAAATTGTGTTGACGGTTTGGATTGAGATATTGCTGTGTCCGCTGAATTGCCCAGCAGACACGGAGAGATAATTATCGTATTGCGATTTCATAAAGATGGTTAAGTATTAACACATCTAAGAATGTTAAGTCATCAACTGATTTCAATTATTAAATCAACCATTAATTCTTTTTATTTTTATTCTATGATAGAAATTATTTAACTTAATTTTTAGTAATAAATGTTGATAACCATGAGATATATATAATTAGTGCACCATACTAATTACTCAAATTTGTGATCATCAATTGATGTTTTTATATAGGTTTTTATGATGCATTCTATTTTGATAGTATTTGTCAAAGTTCAGAAATTAAATTTTTTTATATAAGATATATTTTTATTTTTAGTGTGATATTATTGTTTTCGTACTTCTCCTATAGAAAAAAACTATTAGAAAAGGCTTTTAAAATTAACAGAGAAAGTTAGATAAAATAATTTTACATTTTAACAGATTTTGAACTTAAAAGAGTTCCTTTTTCAAAATGTGTATAATTATTACAATTACTAGCACAATATTTAATTTGTCAAGAAAAAATGCGGAATAATTTAAAAGCTAAATATTATATTAGTCACACTTATTTTTTAAATGAAGAGATAATACTTAACGCTTGAGCAATTCGATCAATATAAACAAGAAGAAATAAAAAAATTAACAGACGACAAAATAAAATAGACATTGTGACGTATCTAAGAAACTCATGTCTTGGAATGTTATGTCTTTTAATAATCATAGAAATATATAACAGAGCACTTGAAAAAACACTGTCTATAAATTTTATACGAAAATATTAAAGATGGTGGAATCCCTCCCAATCATCCCCAACCTCCGCCCCTGCTCAAATTAATGAATTCATATTCGATGGAGTACCTCGTAATACGAAATAATCATCCAATAATTCATATTACATCGAGATTTAATTCGCACCCACAAATTTCAATTTAATTTAAATCATTGAATAATTATTTTGTATAACATAATACTTTATCTGATGTAAATTCCAAATTAATGAGGAGACCGTAACTCCCTTAAGTCATACTCGATCTCTGCCTTTGTAAATAACACTAAAATAAAAACTTCTCATTATGTACGTGAATCATCTTTGTTTTTTCTGTTATAAGGTATACAAAGTTATTATTCAAACAAAAGTTATACAAATTTTCTTTTTCAGAAATTTTATAAGCCCTTAGGCAATAAATTATACAAACTACAAAGTTTCACACCAAGATTGCAACTTCAAACTTAAAAACTGGTAAATTTGAAAGGCCATGAACTTAGACGAATTCATATCCCTTGAATAACAATACATGTTCGTCCTCTGATTTTCAATGCTGTTACAGCGTTTTTAACACGTCCGTACAATAATTGCTACAATGTTGTTATAATGCTCATTCTATAAAATTGTTCATTCTTCTCTGAAAATTTCTGATCATTTCAAAAAATACGAATTCAACTTGACAGCATGTCCCTCACATGAGAAAAAAAATCACCTGTACTGTGTAATGGGCTACTGCCTACTGGCTTAACATAAATTGACCCCACCTATTTATTCATAGTACCTATCACTAATCAGCATGATTATGTCTCTTATTATAAATTACAAAGGTGATGCAGATGCTTCTCTTTTGAAGGTGCATATGTGGAAAGAAAAGAAATGATAAGCACAGGATATAATTTTATCAATTGACGATTTTGCCCCCCTAATTAATTTCTCAAGGATAAATTAAAGACGTTAACAGCCCCTTTTACTGGAAATTACCATTTTCAGACAGAAATTTCTTTATTTCTTCTTCCTCTCAATTTCCTTCTGGAAATTAATCGTAAGACACAAAGGCACTTTTTTTTTATGAGGCAGCGATAGCGATAATTCAGATTAGTGGCTATTTTAAATGACTATTTTGTATTTACTTGACTAGATAGATAGTTATTCGGAATTTTTGGGATAATTCACAAATTTTTGTAATTTCACTAACTCAATAAAAAAAATTGAGTTAAGAGCTATTTACAAATTAACCACTAATTTTACTAATTTATTTTCATTAAAATGTGTTGTACTATAATTATTGATGACGACGATTAAATATTTTTTTACGAAATTTGAATTAGTGTGTCTTCACAAAGAACGAAGTCCAACACAACATAGTTTTTTTAATTGAAATTTATACTTTTAAGTTTCGTCATTTCATTCGACTAATTTAATTTCAAATTAACTAAAATTTAATTTACTGATTTTGTGTTTTCTCCTCTTTCTTTTCTGCCTTTTTATTTATTTATTTTTTGCACTATGGGGATCTGAGAAAATTGATAGCTAGCTCCAGCTGGATTCAATGATTGCTGACCCCTAGACAGAAAAGCCCATCTACAGTAATATCACATTTTTTTTTTTTCCACCACAAACACTACCGCAGAAAATGACACTAACCAACGGCCTTTTAATGTCTATTATAGCGACCTTAGAATCAGTATAATAGAGAAGTTTGCTAAAGAATTAGAAGGCTCGTTATAATAGACAAACCTATTATAGCGAACTTTAATCGATTACCGCTATAATAGATGTCTATTATAGCGACCTTTATGGGTAAGCCGCTATAATAGATATCTATTATAGCGGGCAGGATGGGTAAGCCGCTATAATAAATGTCTATTATAGCAAACTGAATGGAATAACCGCTATAATAGATAACCTATTATAGCGGCATTATGGTAAATCCGCTATAAATTGTTTTGGAAATTCAAAAAATTGCTGCAGCGCGTCAACTTTTGCATTAAATGCGAAATTGATTGATTTGATGAGCAATTTTACATATATGTCCGTTTGTAATATATAATTAAGACTATTTGCAAATATATCATTTTTAAACATTGTAATTTTATTTTAAAGTAATAATTAAATGAGTTGTGAATTTTTTTTACAATAATATTTAAACTCATATATATGTATTTTGTTACAACTTTTTCACTCTATATATGTACATATTTATATATTTATATATATATATGTATATATGTACATATTTATATTTATATATATGTATATTTGTAGGACGAAAGCAGAATGAGGGAATCATATTTCTGTGTGAAGAAAGAATGATGGATAGTTGATATTTATATAGAGAAGGAAAAATTTTGGGAAGAAAATCTGTCATAATTCGTGGGACTGTGAAATTTTGGAGCGTTGGATTGACATGTATCAACGGTTGGACTAAAACTTTATGGTGATCCGTGGGACACCCTATTATAGCGGCATTTAAATACGCTCCGCTATAATAGGCCTATTATAGCGGACCTTGGTGTCATCCGCTATAATCGGTCTATTATAGCGGATGCTTCGTGCTGTCCGCTATAATAGGTACTCTATTATAGCGGATTTTTCAGTATGGTTCGCTATAATAGATCTATTATAGTGGACGACACCAATGTCCGCTATAATAGGGGGACTATAATAGCATCTTTCTGTAGTAGTGAAATATATATTAGAAAACGCAAAATTAGAACAACATATTTTTTTTATGAGAAACAAATAGAACAACGTATTAACAAAGACCAAAACAATATAAGAGAAAAAACTTAAAACTTGTGCAATTATCGCCAAAAAAAAACACATATGTCGGAAAAACACTAAAATTATCAACACCGCAACCGAAAAGATATTAACCCTTCAGCATAAACTTTTTTTTATTTTTTAGTGAACAAACATTTGGCAAAAAAATGAGCGATAGTTAGCAAGTTTCAAAAATAAAAATAAAAAAATTTCGTGCCATTTTATAAATTTCAACAACCTATATTTTCTTCATTTTTCTCTTTTTACTTGTAAAATTACCTTTAGTTGAAGTGACCAGAATCCGAAGCAACAACATTGTTTCAGCATTCGAAATTAACTATGCTAAATTTTTCGAAACTCACTTATACAAGGAGCTTGCTCTTGAAAAAGAAAAGAAAAATGATAATTTAGTGATTTAATTTGAAAACGAATATTCAAATTCCTAACCCTAATGGTGAAATTGTAAAATAAAAAATGAAAGGAAACAGGAAGCAATAACACGCGGCATAAACCTTGACAAAATGCAATTTAAGCATGAATTTTTTTTCTGTCTGAACTTAAAAAAATATGAATTACATTTCTGATCCTGTTTTCAAACATTTGACAGTCTTGGTTCTATTTTTCTGCGTTCAGCATTCATAAGTGTTTTCTAGATGCACGTTCAGAAATAAAGGTCATTCGAGTTTACGAAGCAAAACAAATACCAAGTACTTTTGAAATCTGCGTTCACGTCTAAACGGAGTGTTTGAACGTGCGTCTAGACGTGTCGTTCACAACGTTGCCTGAACGTAGCGTTCAGACGTGATGTTCATGCGTGAACGCAAATTTGAAATTTTGCATCATACTTAATCATTTTTTGTCCTTTGTTTTTTCAGCGTGAACGCATGCGTTTAGTCTGAACGCTGAACGCAGAAAAATAAGGCCATGGTTGTTAAAATTTGAAAATAGGCCATGAATGTAATTTTTATTTTTTGAAGGTCTGACAGGTAAAAAATTAATTTATGACACGTGTGCATGTGCGATGCATGCGTGCAGAATGGCTCATGCATACAGTAACTGACTTTTTGTGGCGATACCATGAGCACCAAATTGTGTAATTGCTATCTAATTACATTCCATTTTAATATAGGTATGTTTACATTTTGGTTTAATTTTATACAATAAAAGAAGATTAACAACAAAGGCAAAAAAATATAACAGAGGCATGTCTAATAATGGTTGTGTAATTTTATTGTCACGCGAGAAGTTGAGTTCTTTTTTTTTCTTTAGTTCATGTCGAACAATATATGAAATACAAGACGAATCTCATTACAAACTTTCAAAAGGGAATTTTTTAGGAGAGAACTTTTCATACGAGTTCAATTCATTTATAATTGATTTTAGTATGATGAAGTCACAATCTTCTAAATAATGATAAGTAACATATTAGATTGCAGCATTAATGATACTTGATAGAATATCAATGATCTTAAATAAAAAATAAATTTATAATTATGAGAATTATGATAAAAGACTACACATACGGAATCTTCGTATATTTTTATTTGGAAAATACTTCTCTGTGTTAAAATTAATATATGCATGTACAAATAGAAGAAAGATAACGAATAGAAGACATTGAATTTCGTTTGACACATCTTTATTTATTCAGGGGCGGATTTAAGAAGGGCCCGGGAGAGGGGGCACTTGTCTCTTGAAATTTTTTTTGCAAAATAATCATGTATATTAATACGATTTGAATTTTTTATAAAATAATTATATATATTTAAAAATGTGCCTCCGCAAAAAAGTATAGATTTTGTTTCCAAAATTCTGAATTTGTCTCTATTTTTATGTATTTTATTTTAGACGAACCGAAAAAAGTGAGTGATTCTTTTAAGGCTTTTAGTATTTAAAAACGTACAATGCAATCATTAAATAAAATGAGATAAATTATGAATTTCCTTTTTTTTTTTATCAATTTTATACAATGCAGAGGATGTTCAATTAACGGGAAGGAGCCCACATAAAAGAAGCCTACTATGGCATATGAGGACACGTTTTACTGCATTAGATTGTCACAAAAAATCCATTCAACATCATTTTTCCGAAGAAACGACAAGAAGCCAGATGGTATGTATGGCTGAAAAAATAAGGATCCGTATCTGGCGTGATGGGATGTCAGTGTCACGATCAATACTAACGGTTGAATCAATTTTGAACGGTGTGATTTAACTGAGGGGCAAGATATTTATTATTTTATTTTTGTGGGACTAATCTGTCATAAAAAAACGAATTAAAAATTTTTGTCACAAGAGTTTAAGATTTACTATTTTTCTCAAAAGAGTTCGAAATGATGCATATTATTAAAAAAAATAAAAATATGATTATTTTTGAAATTTTTTTTCAGAAAGAATGCAACTGACTCCTCATTGCATGTGACTCCGCCGCCATTGATACAATGGCAGCACACTGCCATTGACAACTATGACAACAACCCCGTTTCCGAAAAATAATATGCCAGAACATAAAAGCTAGGTGGACCTGATAGTCAGTGAATTTAGCAGGAACTAGTGTTGTGCCAATACCCGGGCGGGTCGACCCGCCCGTGGTCCGACCCGTATTCGAACCGTGACCGACCCGACCCGTGGCTAAGACCCGACCCGACCCGTGGAAAATGAAACCGTGGGTCTAGGGCGGGTCGAGTAGGCCAAAATTTTCGAAACTCGCTCGAACCCGTGACCCGCATGAACCCTTGCCCGACCCGACCCGTGGAACTTGTTCCAGATCGGTGTCCGACTCGTGGACCCGTGACAAAATCAAGTCACTTTATGCCATTTCAAAGTAAAAAAAATAAAAAAAATCGACAGAAAAATTCAAAATCGACAGAATCAAGTCACTTTATGTCATTTTTGTTTGGAATTTTTCGGATTTTTTTGAAGTTGTACCATTTTTTCCAACTTTTTCAATTAAAAAAAAAGAAAATCCGACGGGAACCCGTGCCCGACCCGCCCCGACTCGTGCCCACCCGACCCGCCCGGGTTTATCACGGGTCGGGTTGACCCTTTCCACTGTGGACTCGTGCTTACCCGATCCGTGATACCCGTGGACCCGTGATACTCGTGGATCTGCCCGGGTTGGATCCACGAATACCCGACCCGACTCGTTTGTAATACTCTAGCAGGAACTAACACTTCTATTTGAAAATTGTATGGACTCCTAAATTCCTGCCTAAGTTTCAAGTACTGAACTACATTACGCCCATACTATATTAAAGGTAGAATCAGAGATTGTGGCAGGAAGACAAAAATCCTTAACAATAATTAGTTTGTAATTATTCTGAAATTTAAGTATATATTTGTAATTAATGTTTATAAAAATATAGTGAGCATATTTTGAAAATTTATTTTTAAAAAATGCATGTCTTACAAAATCTATAATTTTTTTTTCAAACGAGACAAAAAGCGGCTGCCCCCCTCCCCCGACCTACATGAATCCGCCCCCGGTCCTAACTGTTTTTGAAGGTAATTATTAGTGTAATTGTTCCCCTATTTACTATTTTTCCTTTAATATAAACAAAGTTATAAAAGGTACAAATTTATAGTAAAAATATTTTTAAAATTCCAATTAATAATGAAGAATAATTGTTCCCATATTTATCATTTTCCCTTTCATATAAACAAAGTTACAAAAAAGTACAAATTTATAGTAAATAATAATATTAAAATTCCAATTAATAATGAAGAATAAAATGATCTCTATTTCTGAAATTGTAAAAGTAATCTTTTTTTGTTACATTAACAATTTTGGCATTTATCGTTCAACAAATTTCATATTGATACGGTCCATGCTAGATGCTTAGACCATCTCATGTTCACTAGTGCTCTCATGAAAAGATCCAACATTTTCACGGTACACTGTTATCGCCTTGTTCCAAATTACAATATCACTGATATTATAATATAATAGTGATATTGTAAAAAGATTCTCGCCACGTTACAATATCACTGATACTGTGATACAGTTCGTCACGGTCCACTTTTCTCTTCCTTCATAAATAAAAGGAAAAACCAAAAGGGACCAGTGCAGCTGTGCAGTATTACCAACTCAAATCTAATCCCTCTGTTCTCTTGCTTTCTCACCAAATCGAATTTCTCAACCCCACCTCTCTCTCTTTTCTCCCACCGTTACAACCTTTGCCAAAAGAAACGAAGCATAAAAACAGAGAGAGATAAAGAGAGAGCATAAACAGTGGACAGTAAGAAACTAAAATGGAATAGAATTGCATCGCAAGCCATCTCTCTCTACTCATTACATTCGCAAAACCACGATATATGCGGTGCAAACAATAGAGTAGCCTGTACTGTAGCCTAGAGAGATAGAGACATGAGTACTAGCACCGCTACCACTCCTAGAAGGAGAGGCGTTATAGCCAGAAATGGAGCTCAATCTAGTTCAATTTGGGAGACGCGAATCAAAATGGACGAGGGGAAAGGGGGTATTAAGGTCTTTAATGTAAGTGAAAACAGAGACGATGAGGAGGGACTGAGGGTTTACAGAAAATTGAGGAGGAACCAGAGCGAAACTATGGCTGAAGGGAAGAAACGAAAGAGCTGGAAATCAACGGGTGCCATTAATCCAGCTCAATTAAGGAAGTCGCAATCAGAGATCTCATATTCGCAAAGAATTCCAAGTGAGAATCCAAAGGAAATTGCGGGTCGGGTAAAGGAGGTCGTAGTAATTGGGAAAGGTGAGCAAATAGAGGGGGAGGAAATTGAGGTGGAGAAGCAAATTGATAAGGAAATGGAGAGAGAAAAGAGTGTTAACGAGAGTCATGAATTGGAAAATGTGAGAAGTTATAGAGAAGAAAATGAGTCTGTGATTGCACAAGAAATGGAACAGGAGGAAATGTATGCAGAAATCGACACGTCGATTGTAGGTAATTTAGCTAGTTTAGTGTTTATTCGAGTAACATTAGGATAATCAATCGGGTGAAGTTATGGTGCTTGCGCATGCACGTGCTTGCGCAAGCACCACCCTCCGATGCGCATTGAGATTCGTGTGCATCAATCTCGATGCAAATCGGAGGGTGGTGCTTGCGCAAGCACGTGCATGCGCAAACACCATAGTTTTGCTCTAATCAATATGTTAATTTTTTCTTATTTTGGTTATGTCTTATGTATTAGAGGAGGAATCTGTTATAGACGTCGATGTTCTGGCAACGAACCGGGATCAAGCAACACCTGCACAGGGTAATTCCCTTTTTAATTGTGGTCATGATTATTTTCAAATTAGTTCTTTTTTTACTGTATTTAATTTGCTATATGATTATAGTAAAAGTTGTTGAGACCGGGAAAGGGCAAGTGAACCAAGCAATCATAAAGTCTCCTCCAGGTGAATTGTTTGTTTCTAATTCAGAATCTTTTGATTTCTTAATTTTGGTTTTGATCAAATTTGCATTTGATTTGAAACAGAGAAGAAAACAGGTTCAGAGATAAATAATGATGTATCTAATTTAGAGCCTACGAAACCTTCACCAGGTGAATTAAACTGTTGAAATTTATCTCCATCGAGTTGTGTTATTCCTTTTCAATGTTGAATTTAATAAAGGACTATTGTCAACATCACTAGGAAAAAAGCTCATCGGAGCTAACAATGACCGTTTGGTAAACCCAGAACCATCACCAAAAGCATCACTAGGTTTTTCTTTTTTTATTCCTTCTGATTGACTGAATTTTTTTCATAATTATCAATAGTCATTTCCAGAACTGATACTTTCTATATTTATTTTGTTTTCTTTTGATTTGACTAGAAAAAAAGCTGTCTTCCTTGAGTGAAAGCCGGTCAATTAATCCTGAGCCTGTTAAACTAACTCCAACAAAATCTACAGGTATGCTGCTACTAGTTTTTCAAGTGCTCTCTACTTTCTGTTGTAATGTTTGCTTATTTGGAACTTTTGAATGACATGTAGAAAAGAAGGTTACTGTCGTTATTAATCATCGCAATGCATTTCGGTCAGAGCCTAGGAAACCGATTCATGGTATATCACTTCCTGATTCGAATAATATTACTTTGTTAAGGTAACAAGATCTTGAAACGTTATATTTTGTGTTAGTTGAAGTACCATATGAAGAGGTGCATCATGCCATGTATAGAAATCACAACAGGATGCAAAATATTGGTTAGTGTTTTAACAAAATTTTCTGCTAAAACTATGTTTTAGTATAATGGTCTTTTATTTAATTTTTTCTTCGCGATTATCTAAGAATTACTTAATGTTCAGTGGATTTGGTGATGTGGAGGGATGTATCAAAATCCGCACTAGTGTTTGGTTTGGGCACTTTCATGCTCGTTTCCTCTTCCTATGCCAAAGATCTCGATTTCAAGTAAGATAACATGGTCTTGCTTCTTCAATATTCTTATTTTAAAAGTTAATGGGATTTTCTCCATTTTGAACAAGTACTGGAGACCTCCTCCATATAGTGATAATCTCTGCTTTAAGTTTCTTCTCTTTTTTGTTACTTACATGGCTACATTGGAGGAAAGAGCATCCGATTCTGAATAAAAGCTGTCAAATGTTCTTTGTACTAGCTTTTCTAGATATTTATATCACTTTTTTTTTTATAAATTATAACTTCCCTTATCATTTTTGTCCCCTCTTTGTGCAGTTTAATTTCAGCAATTTCCTACATGGGTCTGACATACCTTGGCCTTATTTTCACCTACAGGACAATCCTTCAAAGGTTTTTTTTTCAACAAACTGTGCATTATTTTGCAACTTGATGCCACTTTTAGAATCTGATCACTAATGAGCAGTCCATTTGAAATTCAATAGGAACAAATTGAGGAAATACTAATTTATTGGTATATGTGATATGAATCTAACAATATTTCACTTCTACAGAGGTGCAAATATTGATTCAGATGAAGGACAAGAGCAGGCATCCATTCTAGTTGGAGAAGAGGATGCCATCTGGCTTCTAAGGCTTCTATTACCCTACCTAAATGAGGCTCTTTTAAAACTCAAAGGCCTCTTTTCTGGGGATCCTGCTATCACTATGAAGGTAAATTGTAAAGTAATTTTTTTACAAGAATAATAATTTACACTATGAAGGGGAGCCTTGGCGTAGCGGTAAAGCGGTCACAGATTCGAGTCGTGGAAACAACCTCTTGCAAAAATGTAGGAAAGGCTGCATACAAAGCCTCAAAGTGGTCTGACCCTTCTCCGGATCTTGTGCAAGCGGGAGCTACGTGCACAAGACTGCTCTTTTTTTAATAATAATTTACACTAAGATTTGATAATGTTATTTCTAAGCAAGAAAACTAGTTATTTGAAGAACTGCATTGAAGTGCAGCACAAATTGTTACATAAAAATGAAAAAAATACTTTGAATTTGTGGGCCTGAGCTGCAAATGTTACATGCCACTTGTTATAATTTGTTTCTTGGCAAGAAAAGAAGATATTATACTAATAAAAAGGGAATTAATTATGTGTTAAATATCAGTTGGCGTTACTACTATTTGCAATGGCCAGATGTGGAAGCTTTCTGAATCTCTGGGCTTTGGCCAAACTAGGTACTGTCGTTCAAAAAAGAATTCTCTCCTTTCAATACCACATTCCGAATTGGCTATATATATCATTCATATATCTTATATTTAGTATCAGTAGTCCAAACAAAAAGCTGCTGCATACTTTATTGGGGTGCAGAGAGGACTCACACACTTGACTTTAAATTTGTCAATTTATGCAGTGTTCTTTGGAGTCTTCACTATCCCCAAAATCTGCTCCTCTTATTCCACCCACCTTGCAAGATATGGTAAGTTTCATTTAATTTTTTTCTTATGTTATATATTTAAGTATATTTTTTTTCTTGAGTAATCCAAAACTAATGTACCCTTCTAATGGAAAACTAAAAACTTCAAGACTAACCAGAAGTAAATAAGTAATGTACCCTTCTAATGGAGAACTAAAACCTTTTACAAGATTGTTACCGGACTGAATGATTCCATTAATGGAAAAATACTTAGCTGCTAACATTTCTTTATTTAGGGGAAAAAACTACATGATACTTTGCTGCTTACAATGTTTGTGGTGGGTAGTGTTTAATCACAGCTTTTAACATTCTGAAATTGTGGTAGGCAGCTTGAAATTTGCAGCTTTTAACATTTTAAGAATTGTTTTGACATGAAATAGCATTTACTTTTTATACTTTGTGTTCGCTTATGGATTAAAAAATTTATTTGTTTAATATAAAAAATGGAATGCATATACTTTTTAGTGGGGCTGAGTAGAGAAGGCATGGAAATCTCATGTGTATAATTTACTCATTAATCTTCAGATAAATTGAATCAAGATTGTGAAACTCAAAATGCAAGCCAAAATCATTGTAAACTAATTGTCAGTCCAACTTAGACATTAACTCAATAGATTAGGAAAAAAAATATAAAGTGACCATCTTTTCCTTAACATAATCAGTTGTTCCAACTTTCAATTCTTTTGAGATTTGAGGGCTATAACTCCTAGTTCCTGGCTCACCTACCAAAGCAACCTACCTCTAAACCTTTTGTTCAGTCATGTGGTGCCAGATCATATGGTAGACTGGCTAGAGGAAGGGTAAATTCCCAAGTAAAAATAGAAAGGCAGTCACTTTAGTTTAGACCTGTGATCAAGGACTGATTCCTTTTGCCTTTACCACGTGCACTAAGTAGTAAATTAGAAGCAAGACAAAAAAAATTATATAAGCTTTGTGCTTCATCAGAAGCTTTTTCTACACATCCCATGCATTAGTAATCCATGTCAGATTAAAAAAGAAAAAGATAGATATTCAGAGCACTTCCTTGATATAATATTACCTTGACTACTTCAAAGTATACTCCAGTAAATCTAACACAACCTTAGTTTAATTCACTATGTTTTATTATTATGTGGATACAATAATTGTATTGAGTATGATGTCAAACTTGGAGTCTTCTGCTTGTTTGGTCTTAGCATGTGCTCAGCTCTTGGGTGTTTAGCTGCTACCTCACAATTATGTGCATGTCATTTCTTTCTAATTAGTACCTTCCATGTTGTATATATGTTATAGTTCCTTTTTTTCTTCTAAGTTAGAATGCAAAGAATTTTATATATAACTCATGAAATTGTTGGAAATAGTGACCACTTCTCAGCTGTCAATGTCTCTTACAACAACAAACTTCCAACCATTTAATTGTCATGATTTACTGTGGTGCCTAAATGGGGCAATCTGTGTAGGTGTTCACAAGACCAAATCCCAAATTATCTTAATAAACAGCCAATTCATGTAATGAAGATGTTATATTTTGGTCATAAGAAAATTTCAATTTTCTGTTAAGTTATTCTATGTTCTTTTTTTGTTGTTGTATATAAGCATGAATTTGTTAACTGTAAACATGCAGGTAAATTCTGGGTTGAAAGGTTTAGAGATGTCTGGGAGGCTTGCACCCACAAGAAGGCTGTTGCAGCAGCACTCTTCACACTCTTTTGGAACATCTCTTCTACGAGTGCTCGTGTTTGGGCTGGTATTATTCTTAATCTCAAATCTTTTACTGTTTAATTAGGAATAATAAACATCAGAGCATCTTGAATACCTAATAATACTAGTCCCAGTTTCTGATTGCTTCTTCTAAATCCCTTTTTTTTTACTCCCAGTTGTGCAAAAAATAGATATTAAAGTCAATATATGAGATTCCATGTCATATGTGAAATGAAGTGTCCTAGATAGGGTTATATACTAGATTGTAAGTTTCTTAATTAATAATTCCATGAGGTTTATTAGTGATGCACCCAACAAGGAAAGAAAACAATAATAGAGATAATTGCATGACATATTGAACATGTAAGGCAGTGGAAACATTTTTGGTCCAAAATAAGGGGGAATGCTTTGCCCACAAATGGCATGATGCCATGTTTACATACAAGGACAAAGTGCTGTAGAGATGAAAGAGTGTTGATCCTATGAAGTGTCAACCCTGTACGAGTTCGTCGGACGGAATTTTGATGTATCAATTCTCTAGCGGTAAAAATGTTCAACCTGGTGGCGGACAAAAATCTGTCGATTTTTCTCCGGACGATCATTGGCAACTCTAAAAACAATGTTGTCTAAACTGTAAAGCAAAATACTAAAATGTATCCATTGTAGAAAGCCAGAAAGGTATTTTCTTAATCAATGGTACGTCTTCTAATTTCTCTTGTTGAGCAGTGTTCATGCTAGTGGTCGCATTCAAGTACTACCAACAGAGAATGACAGAGGAATGGAACCAACAAGATGAAGTGGAGGTAGATGAGATGCAAGAAAATCCCAAAAAGGCTAATCAAACCCAAGGCAATGGAATCCATCACCGACAGAGGAGTGGACCCATTACATTTGAGGTCAAATAGGGAAAGAAAGGCAAAAAGAACGCTTTAAGAAAAGTTGTGTTTCTGTACAGCATTTTCTTTTGTGGTTTTCTGCGTTGCTGTACAAGTGACAAATTGAACTAGAATTGCCTCATAGAGGAATGGAACGAATTGTATTCAGCAATTTGAGGCTTACTAAATGGGACGGAAATTTAGTATTGATAATTTGAGTGGAGGAAAGAGAGTTATATATGGTTTTAGCATGTAACTCTTTTTAAACCCTGGTTGTAAATTGGGAAGAACTTGTATTGTTAACAGATCCAGTACGCTTAAGACGCAATTACATAATTACATAATTACATGCTGAGACATTTTGGATCATGATTTTTCGAACCATTTAATTGTCATCATGTAATAACATGTAACGATTTTACGACAAATCATGAAATCTAATGCATAGATCAAAATCGGTGAATTTGGTAGCATAGCTAATATTGTTAATAATTAAAAAAGCACAAAACCTGACAAATGATAACTTAAGTTGACGATTAGAATCTTATATACTGCTAACATTTTTTATTATATATATATAAAGAGAGTTAGGTTATTGTAAAAGCATTTATACTTCAAGTTGAAGTGCAAACGGTTCAAATTATATTTTATTAAACTCAAAACATTGATTTAAGGTGCTCAATAAATGCTTCATAGTGAAATCATGTAGAGAATTAAATTTCGTAATTTTTAGAATTTTCTAAATAATTTTTAAATATTTTTAAAAATAACTCTGTTTAATGTTTAAAACAATGACCTCTTCAGAGTTATCTTAAAAGTGTCATTTTTTGGAATGTTTTTGAAAAATAACAAGGAAGTTCTAAAAATCACAAAATTTGATTTTCTATAAAATTTCGATATGAAAAATTTATTAAGAAACTTAATTCTCAATTTATTGAGCAAATTAAACATGCATAGTCGCATAGAAAAAAGATATGTCATCTGCATATTATCATAACCTTACTCTATATACAGCCAATATTCATCTAATGGCAATATATACAATTCAACAGAACATTTTTTATTGACAATAAGAACATTCGTTAGACATAATAAATTAACATATTTGTAGCAAATTAATAGCTAAACTCAATGACGCGTAACATAATTTATTTTCAATATTGTGTTGATTTTCACTAATGTACGTACATGCATAGCCCTAATTTGAATTGGGCTTATCTCATAACAAATGAGCCCAATATAGAGTAAAAAAAATAACTGGTGAGTGGTGACGCTGATGAAATTTTTTGGAGATCAGTCTTGTTTCGTACCAGTCGTGTACAAGTGAAACGCCACCGGGCATTTAGAGCAGCATGCAAAAAGGAATGATCTGCTACCAGGAAGCTTGTTACTTAAAGCACATAGCTGGTAAGAAAGACTACTCAACACTCATATTAAGCTGGTTTATTTTCTGGAACTGCGCTTGTATGATGGTAAGTGATTCTGAGCTCTTATAGGACCAGAGGTGGAGTGAGACTTTCAGTGAATTGGGGGTGAAGATATTATATAGCATTTTACTTTATAATAAAAAAAATGTAAAAAATTACATGTAACAATAGAACTTTTGAAATAAAATGGGGGTCAATTGACCCCTATACCATGCATGTACATCCAGCCGGACTGGTTTTAGCCATTGCTTTGCATTTTTGTTCTCATCAAACCGTGGACTCTTCCAATTTCCAAATATGTCCTTTCAACATCCTTAAGTAACAACAATTTTCTGATACAAATCCCTAGACAAAGCCAGTTCACTGGGTCGAAACTAATTTGTGATCTTCATGTAATTATTGATACAGGGTACATTTTGTTAACATTAGTGAGCGTGGAGTATCTTTTTTTAGGACAGGAATGGAAGAAAGAACCTAGAGACGACCTAATGGGATTTGGAAGGATTAGAGGTAAGTACATCTATGAGTGCACAATTTGATTGTAATTTGATTGTAATTGTATGCTCAGTTGCTCACTTGTATACCCTGGATTATTCTTGGCATGAACTAGCATCGATATATGAAGTACTAATGAATTAACAAACCACATAATTCTACATTCTCATTCACTTTTCCCGTGTCATTCAGTGTTGCAAGCTGACTTCAAAAGTTGCTATGCTTCTTTCATGATGGCAAAACATAGAAAAAGAATAAGTAATTTTTCACTGGTTCCTGAATAAGTCAAAGCAGCAATTCTCAAGCTATATCTTCATGATACTGCATGAAGAGAAACTACAGCACATACTTTACCAATCCTAGCAAACACTATATCTAATGATACTGCAAGAAGTTGAGAAAGAAGAAGAGAACATTACAGGACTATACAAATAAAGTAAACAGCCAAACATCTCATGATTATGATTTCAACACTGAACCATAATTTACTAACACTCAGATTGCTTCAGCCCTTCCACTTTTAACCAATGTAAAATGAACTCCCTTAAAACTATACAACTTCACCTTTGCACCAAATAACACAAACAACAACTTAGCTGAGTGCTACTATGCAGTTCTAGAGTGCTTGATCAGCCAATCAATAACCACATCTATATTGACTGAATCCTTGCAAGATATCATGTAACAAGACACCTCTCTATCTTTTATATACTCCAAACCTCTGCACACACAAATTCAGCAAAATAAATATGAAGGGTGGGTGCAACATTAAATAGGGACTCAAATTGATGAGAAAGAGAAAGAGGGGTACAGGCTCCATGCTAATTGCTGCATCTCAACTGGTACTGGATGAAACAAAAAAGGAGAAAAGGTCAGAACTTACAGTTGGTCAACTAAAGCCTGCTTGGAAAGAGCTTCAGATTTGTCTATTTTGTTTCCGAGTACAAGCAGAGGGATCCCTTTTAGAGACTGTTTGGTAAGAAGGTCCTGAAGTTCACTTTTCGTTATTGGCACACTGTCTCTGTCTGCAGCATCCACCACATACCTGAAGCAAAAAGAAACACAAACAAAAATTAGCAAGTCAGCTGAAGAAAGGGTTATTAGCAACTTTAAGCATCTGATATTATCTCTGGGTTCTATATCTATTGTGCCAGATGTCATGGTATTTCTACCAGACAACCAGCAGAAAGCTGAGAACAATTGTATAAATTTACAAGCTTGGTGTGCAAGGACATGACCGTCTACCAAGTTACATGGTCGGAGTTGAAACTGTACCAATTTGTAAAGATCTTTACATATTGATTACTGAATCAGTATGGCAGTGCTTTCGGAATCCATACTATTGGTGACTCAAGAATTTACACGAAGAAAACAACTTTAGACACTTCCTAATGGAAAACATATAACAACACAGAAGGGAGAAAAAAAAATATCTTAGCTAACAGGATATTAAAAAATATAGCAAAACTTTTTTGGCATGATAAATAAAGAATTACAGGATAGCAGAGACGCCACGGCAGTACCGCTCCCACATGGTACGGAATCTTCTTTGACCACCCAGGTCCCAGAGCTTTATAGTCACATTGCCTTTTGTTACTTTGCGCATATTGAAGCCCACCTAATTTTTCATGCACAGAACCATATATATCAGCTTAAGAAAATAACATCAATCTATAAAGGGGCTATCAAAAAAGTGGCCCAACAAGCAAAGAAAAGACATTGCCAAACCATATCAACAAGTGTATAATAATAATAATAGAGGGTCATAATATAGATAGGAAACCTAAAAAGTTCATTGATCAGTTTTGAATATGCTTTGGATCTGCTCAATTTAGAGGCCAGGAAAGACATATAAAAACAAAGTTAATAAATAAAAAAAAAAAGAAGATTGTTTTGGAGAAGCAATACAGTTGGAATCATGTCTTCACTGTAGCCGCCTGTCTGCAAATTTAAAAATGAGAAAAATAAAAAGATTGAATTCAGGAAGGCAAGACACAAATAAAGAACTCGTAAGAGATGGAATTGCACTTACTGCAATTGCATTAACCAGAGAGGTCTTTCCAGCATTTTGCAAGCCAACAAGAGAGAGCTCCATTTCCTGTTTAAAGAACAAGCTGGGAAAGGAGCAAAGAAATTATGCTAAAGAAGAATATGATAAAAAAACAAATATAATTTTGGTAATTTCTATGAGTAAATTATGTTGAGAAAACAACTATACCAGTGCATATGTAACAGCACGTACTGATACAGAACCTAATCAGTGCAACACTAAAGCTCAGTGGCAAGTTTTTATATTCTGGACTAAATTTAAGTCCGATTGTTTCCAAATAATCGTCCCAATCAGACAACCATATCACAATTCAACAAGCTCTCCTACACTATTAAATTTGAAAGTATACACTCTAGATCGATCCTAAATTTATCATGAAAATAAGATCTACACCGGAACTGTTCCATCAAAGAGATACAACGATTATCCAAACGAAAAACCAATCAGAAGAAATCAGGCAAATCTGATATACCTGCGGAGCCAATTGAGCAAAGAATCAAATAGCCCCATCGTTCCCTTGAGACAAGCGCTTGTGGCGAAGAACTGTAGAAACCCTAGGATGAATCGTTCGAGGAGTAATAGAAGAGACGACAAAGCGAATTGGCGGTGAGTAGAGAGAGAAACGGGATGGAAAGGTGTTCCGGGCTTCCGGCTGTATATAAACTGCAAGTATCAAGCAAGAGGCTTCCACATTTACGGAAAGTAACCTTTTTACATTGATTTTCGCTGTAAGCTAAATCTTGCGTAGTTGCGTGCGATACGCTAAAGCGGGTTCTAAAGCGGGTTGGATCCAAAACAGTTACGGGTCGAACGCATTTTTGTACCTGTCTGTTTTCTTTTCTTAAGAAGAGATCTAAAGGGTCAAATTTTCAAAGGGAACTGATATGTAGATATCAATATCTACAATATTGATATCGATTATAATCGATGTTATTATGCACATTTAGTTGAATTATTATGCATGTTATTTGAGTTATTATGCATGTTAATTTTTATATTGAAATAAATATGCATGTTATTTTTTGTACTGAAATAGTTATGTATGTTATTTGAATTATTATGTATATTATTTATTAACATGCATAATAATTTTTTCAGTACAAAAATAATATGAAATAAATACATAATAACTCAAATAATGTACATAGTAACTCAATTAAATGTGCATAATAACATCGACATCGATAGTCGATATCAATATTAGTATCTACGGAACATTATCCATTTTCAAATTTTATAAAAATCACAAAACGGGATCAGAATTACACTGTAGCCGAGTTCAAGCGCTCAAGAGGCACTTGATCATGCATCTGATATCTAGCTTGAAAGAATCTTTTACAACGCTCCCGCCAAATAACGAATTGCATTGCTATTCTGATTCCGCTTTGTGGAACTGTATTTGTCGTTGCAAATTGCAATGCTTATTTGAAAATGATGTCACATACTATGAGTAAGCTTGTCATGAATTGTCAGCGTTAAAAGACATTTCCTAAACATGTGTTGTGTGCTTTCTTCCGCTTGACAACATAAATGACAGTAACTCAGCATTGCATACCTCATTTTCCTGAGATTGTCAATTGTCAGTATTTTATCTTTGTTTACCAGCCGAGAAAAAATGACAACACGCATTGGCAAGCCAAACTTCCAAATGTTTCTATCAGTTGACAGATGCACTAGTGGCGCACTAGTGATGAATGAGTACATCAATTTAACCGTGTAGGCAGAGGATGGGTGCCATATTTTGTGTTTTCTGTATCAATTGTACATATGCTGCTTTTGGCATTTTTGACATCGTCAAAAGCAATCCCAAATACATGAAGCCTTGTCTTGCTATCTGGCACTGTAAAATGGATGCAAAGTGTTCCAACTCATGAGATGATGCCATGGTAACCTTGATTTCAGATTTGGTTATGTTTATCTTTAGTTCATAAATCCCATGAAACAGGGCTAGATTGCTTTTGGCTGTGGCAATTGGCTATCTGAAGTTTGCGTGATGATTAAAGCGTCATCTGCATAACATTAAGCAAACACATCTGAACTCCTAGGAAAACATGTGAGAGCATTCCTAGATCGCCAATCCGCTTTATCCATTTTGCTGGGAAGTCAATCAGTAGGTTTTTAGTCGGAAATAGACACAATTTATCTATAATAATATAAATTTTGTCAAAAATATTGAATATATTTGTACATTTTACATAATTTGTTTCTCTCTCTCTTTCTAAAATTTATCTATCGCTTTATTCAAATATTGTTTTTATAAATAGCAAAATAAGAGAAATTATAAGCAATAATCGAATTTGGTTATCAAAATTGCACAACCATGAAATAAGAATATAATAGAATTATACTAATGAAATATTGTATCGATAGTAGAGATTTGCTAATTTTGTAATTTTATTGGATTTTAGATTTAATTCAGGAGTGCATAGATTAGTATAGGGTTATAGATAGTGAGTTTGTAATGATATTTTTGGTGTTTGAATTTTGTAGCAGTCAAATTAAAGAAAAAAAGAGAAAAAAATTCTCTAAACTAGAATCAGTTACGAAATCAAGTAGAAGAAATAGGCAAAATGCTAAAATCTCCTGCATAGATTCTCTGATTAGTGAAAGCAGTTAGGAAAGCAACATAATTGGAAGTAGGCACATATTCACCACTGACTTTAAGCAGAGTCGGGAGATAGATATAGTCGATAGCGGAGTGAGAAGGAAAGAAGGAGGCATGGTAAGAGTCTGTGTAACGTGGCGAAATTAGAGCAAGGTAGGATCAGAACTAAACGAAGTTTGCAGAGCGAAGACTGAGATTTCTTAGGAACATGCACTAGAGTTCTCCAGAGATAGGCACTAGACTTCATTGGATAAAATTTAATTTCATTTTCTAAGCTTTATAAAACAAAATTTAAAATTCAGGGATAAAATTTAATTTCATTTTACCCTTATAACATGATTCCAACCCTACCTTCACCATTTTCTGTTTGAGGTAGGGTTGTTCATTGAGTCGAGTTCGAGTTCGAGTGAGTCGATTTCAATTTGAACTCAAGTCAGTAGTTATTCGAACTGAGCAGACTCAAGTAATCATGTTATATTCCAGTTCAAATGCCAACTCATACTCAACTCAAATTTTACTCGAGCCAACTCGCAAATCAGCTCAACAAAGCTCAAATAAGCAACTCAAATAACTCAACTGGCATATCAGCTCAATTAGCAACTCATAATAAGCTTAAACTAAAAAAGCAACTCAATTCGGACGATCCAAATAGCTTAAGCTCAACAAGATACTAACTATATTTGGAAGGCCGGCCCATATACGAGCCAAGTCTTCGAGTCACCAAGCGAGTCATATCTGACTCGGACTACTCGAATACTATTCGAGCTGGACAACTCAAGCTGAATTTGGCTCAAGTTGATTATGAGTGAGTTTATTCGAGCTGTTATCTGAACGAATTGTGAACGAGTCACGAGTCGTGAGTTATTTGGCTAGCCCTAGTTTGAGGATGTCAATGAATATCCAAGATCCGACAACTCAGTTCTGATTCAAACGAATGTAAATCTAAAACATGCATAAAAACGTTTGTTAGATCAGCTTTGGAATTAAAAATGAAAATATCAATTTATCTGGTGTATTCACATTTGAATCATACATAAATCGACTATGAAATTCATTAAATAATGAATTTGATAATTGTGATAAGCAAGCCAATTTAGCATACCAAATACAATTTGAGTTATTTTATAATCATATGTATCATGTGCGTTCAAATATATTAAATCATATGTAGTCATGCATACTTGCCATTAAAGTCATTCTTATTAATTTTCTCATTAATTTATAATATAAAAAATTACTTTTCCTTATAACTATGCTATAAATGTATTTTATTATTATAAAGATTTAACTAAAATACATTACATGATCGGAATGTCATTCACAATTCAAGGACAATGGATATGAATTTGTATTTTTAAGTTCTCAAACTCCCACTAAATATAATTCACATATAAATCTTATAAAATTAAATCTTAATAATTCGTACTTGCATATTGTAATCGGATTTGAGTTGGATACTTGGATCCACTAAAGATCCATTTCAGGATCATGGCTTAATTATACTCGAACGGATTATCTTCATAACTTTTTTGATTCATTGTTCGTAAACTTACAACACACACACATACACACACAAACACAAACAAATTGAAAAATAAATTTAAAAACTCTTTCTAAAAATAGCTCATAGTGAAACTTAAACCACAAACCTTCCTCATGAAAATCTTGTGTCTCACCACTACACGAACTATCTTCATAATCTACTGGATCAGATTTTGCATTTTCTTAAATGTCGACAATACACACAACACCACACCGCCTCATGCAAGAGAAATTTTATTTTCGACGAAAGAAAGTTCTCATTGTTGGATTTTATAATCGTACGTGCCATATGGGACGCCATATGAAACGACAAGTTTATGGACTTACGTGTTATACAATTATATATTAATTATATGTCATTAATATCCATAATCAAGTGATCAATAAAGTATATTTACATATGGATATAAAGTGTTATAGGAAAGGACCCTTTAATGTGCAGAAATCATAGTTGGTAATTAGCAATTTATTGATGGACTGAATTGCAAAATTACCATGCACCTTTTCTAAAAGGCACCTGGTCCCCAAGGACAAGTCATCCTCTCTCTCTCAACAGAAAATTTACAGAAAAATTACTCTAAGTAATTAGAGTAAAGATTAAGGAAGAGGAGAGATCGTTGTAGAGCCTCTCCATCAAGTTTTACAAGGAGTTGTCGCGTAAGGGAAAAAGGGAACCGGCGACCGTGACTTGCTCTTTTGGAAGACCCCGCTGCCACACCGAAGAGTGGAGAAGAGAACACAAGAGGAGCAAGAAGAGAAGGGCCGCACCGCTGTCCGGATATAGAAAAGCGTCAATTCCGAGAATTTCAAGGCATGGAACAAGGTTAGGATTCCGCTCAAGTTTCCGGTTCTCTCTAGTGGTCCTAAGATTAATACTAGAAGTATTATCAATTGGTATCAGAGTCAACTTGATGAGAACCATAAGGTTGTTCCATGAAAGGTCTGAAAATTCACTTTAAATTGACAAAATTCGATTTTTCTCGGTATTTTCAGATTTCAGGATTTTCTGTTAAATCTTGAATTCGTGAAAAGTTTTCAAAAGGATATATACATATTTTTGCATAGTCTTAAAGGTCTCGAATTTTCGGATTTTTTGGTGAATTTTTCAGAATTGTTTGGAATTTATTTAGTGGTGATATTGAGTATTTAAGGCAATTAATGCAATTAATGCAGAAAACCTGATTCAGAAAGTTTCAGTTTTTCATTATATATCTTGATGATTTTTAAGTATTTTCGTGAAATTTTTCAGAGAAACAAGGTATTTATTATATTCTCTGATGTTACTGAATTTTTGGTGATTTTACAAAAAAATTTCGGATTTTTTAAAGGACTTTTTACAGAGTGTTATTTAATCTGGAAAAATACTGATAAATGGGTGATTTCAAAGGAAAATACGAATTAAAATTTATTTTTCTGAAAAATAAATTTTGGAAAAATTCTATAAAGTTTGGTAATCAGTCCATTAAGTATTTAACGCATTAATTGATGGTTTAATTATTTTATTAGATCAGAAATATCACCATTAAAATAGGAAATGCAATTTATGGTATTTGAATTGCATTAAAGTATGGTTAAATTATAGAATTTCAAAGGAAAAATTTTAGAAATTCTAAAAGGTCAGTAGATTAAGATTATAAGTATGGTATTAGTGTAAACTTAATTTACCAAAATCTTGATCTGTGCATAAAAAAAAATTGCAAAAACAGACCCAACCGTTATATAACGGTTAGATACCGTTATAACAGTTTATTGAAAAGTCGCGTATTTTGGCCAAAACAGATAAGAACTAGAACCAACCGTTATGTAATGGTTACAACCGTTATAACGGATTGAACTGTTCAGTACAGAATTAACTAATTCTGAAAGGTTGTACTGTGAACCAAAATACCTGACCAATTATTTTAATTTAGTGGTCTGTTTAAGGAATAATTTTGAATCATAATAGAACTATTAAAGTATATATCTTAGTAAATAAATGATTATGATATCATCTCGCCAAAGTGAGCTCTCATATCAAATGATTATTTATTTTCTAATTTATAAAAGGTTATATATATGTTGTATGTAAGTACTGGATCGGCCCAAAGGAAGGACAGTACTTAACTGAATCATATATATATGGTTAGTGGTAAATAAATGGTTGATAATTATAAGGTTAATATGTGATTAGTACATCGGCCCAAAGGAAGGTGACTAATTGACATATAAAGAATTATCATATTTTATTTACTACGCCTAATTGTTGGACAATATTAACTGACTCCAAAGAGCACTTAGTATTGAAAAATGATTAGAAGATGGAGTGTTCTGATTATGATTTAATTTTATTATTAAAGTCTAAGGTTTTAAATGCGTTGCTTGTTCTTTGAAAAATTTTCCAGCAAATATTGCTAGCATTAAGGATATTCCGACTCTCAATGGTTCTAACTATAAGGAATGGAAAGATCAATTGGAAATTGTTCTTGGTCTTGTTGATCTGGACATTGCATTACAGGCAGACAAGCCAGCGGAACTAACTCCAGACAGTACTGATGATAAAAAACTGGATATGTCCCGCTGGTTAAGGTCAAATCACATGTGTCTTAAGGTCATGCAAAAGACTATTCCTGAGGCTTTCAGGGGAGACGTTTCTGACACCACTACAGCTAAGGAATTCTTAGCTGATATTGAGCAGAGATTTGTAAAGAATGAGAAAACCGAGATGGGTAATCTCTTAAAGAAATTCTGCTCAAAACAGTATTCTGGTAATGGTAACATAAGGGAGTACATCCTTGAGATGACTCATATGGTTTCAAAGTTGAGGGCCATGAAACTGGACGTGTCGGATGACATATTGGTTGTCATGAATCTTAACTCGTTAACTCCTAAGTTTGGACACTTTCTTGTGAGCTATAACTGTCAAAAGGAAAAATGGACAGTTAATGAGCTCATATCTCATTGTGTTCAAGAGGAGGAAAGGTTGAAGAATGAAACTGTAGAAAGTGCTAATGTTGCCACAACTTCTAAGAAAAAAGGGAATAAGAAACGCAAAGCTGCGGATAAGGTTAAGGATAAGGGACAAAAGAAACAAAAGGATGCCAAGGGCAAACAGCCGGCTGCCGCAACGGGGTCGGAAGTATGTTACTTTTGCAAAGGAAATTGACATTACAAGAGGGAGTGTACGAACTACCAAGCTTGGTTAGCCAAGAAGGAAAAGAAAGGTACCTTTTACTCTTTAGTTTGTTCTGAAGTTAATACCGTTTCAGTACCAATAGACACTTGGTGGATCGATTCTGGTGCCACCACTCACGTTTCTGTGTCTATGCAGGGATGCATGACTCATCGAAGGCCAAGTGATGTAGAAAAATACATATACTCAGGGGATGGCAATATGGCGGAAGTTGAAGCTATTGGACATTTTAAGCTTTTACTAAATTCTGGTTTTTATTTGGATTTGTATGAGACATTTGTAGTATCGTCGTTTAGGCGGAACTTAATTTCTGTTTCTAGTTTGGACAAGAATGGTTTTTCTTGCATGTTTGAAAACAGAAATTTCAGGTTGTTTCATGAATCTAAATTAGTTGGATTTGGAAAAATGTCTGAATATGATAAGCTTTATGCTTTAAGGGTTGTTGCTTCGACTAATGAATCCTTGCATACTAGTACTCGGAATGTTAAACAGAAATTAACTCACAAGAATTCAAGTGCTTTATGGCATAGACGACTAGGTCATATTTCTCGCAAGAGATTGGAACGTCTTGTCAAAAATGAAATTCTTGATTCTTTAGACATGTCAGATTTTGATCCGTGCATACAATGTGCTAAAGGAAAACAAACGAAAGTCCGAAAATATGAAGCTAGACGTGCAACAGATGCATTGGAACTAATTCACACGGATATTTGTGGACCATTTCATACGGCTACCAGAAATGGACAAACTTATTTTATTAGTTTCATTGATGATTATACACGTTATGGCTACTTATATTTAATTAAAGAGAAAGCGCAAGCTTTGGACATGTTCAAATCCTTCAAGGCTGAGGTTGAGTTGCAACTCAATAAAAGGATTAAACAAGTCAAATCGGATCGTGGAGGTGAATACTACGGTCGATATGACGGTTCGGGTGAACAATGTCCAGGGCCGTTTGCCAAGTTCCTAGAGGAAAATGAGATTGTGCCACAATATACCATGCCAGGTTCGCCTGCCATGAACGGGGTTGCAGAAAGGCGCAATCGTACATTAATGGAAATGGTGCGTAGTATGCTTAGTCACACTACTTCACCATTGTTCCTCTGGGGTGAAGCGCTTAAATCCGCAGCTTACATTCTCAATCGTGTACCAACTAAGGCAGCTATTAAAACTCCATATGAGTTGTGGACTGGGCGTAAACCTAGTTTACAACATTTCAGGATATGGGGTAGTCCAGCTGAGGCTAGGCCTTATAGGCCAAATGAAAAGAAACTGGACGAAAGGACAGTTAGCTGTTATTTTGTTGGCTATGCAGAAAGGTCACGGGGGTACAAGTTTTATAATCCTACTAATAGAACTATATTCGAGACGAATACAGTTAAGTTCTTTGAGGATATTTCGATTCCAGGGGAGAATAATATGCATCAGTCTATTAATTTAGATGATGATCAATCAGATGATACAGAGATGCAAATCGAACCAGTGGTCCGTGAGATTGCACAAGGTTCAAATACATCTGATGATTCATTGTTGCACATAGGTAGTCCTACTCGGGTTGTACAGGAAACTATACAAACCGAAGAGGATGACATACGAGCTGTACAAGAAATTGTGCATAACGATAAGGATGTGCAAGTACAGGATGATGCAATTGAGGAACCTTCAATACCTCAAGAACTTGTGCCATTAAGGAAGTCCACTCGTGTAAGAAGAAATGCTATATCAAATGATTATGTAGTATATCTTCAAGAGCATGAATTTGACATTGGTATGATGGAAGAAGATCCTGAAAATATCCATCAAGCAATCAATTGTCAAAATTCACAAAAGTGGATTGAAGCTATGAATGATGAAATAAAGTCTATGTATGACAATAAGGTTTGGGATATTGTTCCATTACCTAAGGGTGCGAAAGCTGTTGGTTGTAAATGGATATTTAAAACCAAACGAGATTCGAATGGTAATGTGGAACGGTACAAAGCACGACTTGTTGCTAAGGGTTTTACCCAAAAGGAGGGCATAGACTATAAAGAAACTTTCTCACCTGTGTCGACGAAAGATTCTTTTAGGATCATCATGGCTTTAGTAGCACACTTGGACCTTGAGTTGCATCAAATGGATGTAAAGACCGCTTTCTTAAACGGTGAACTTGATGAAACCATTTATATGGTTCAACCGCCTCATTTTGAGACGGATGATCCAAAGAGTATGGTTTGTCAATTAAAGAAATCCATTTATGGACTTAAGCAAGCGTCTCGGCAGTGGTATTTTAAATTCGCACAGGTTATTGTCTCATTCGATTTTGAGGCAAATCAGATTGACGAATGTATATATCACAAGTTCAGTGGGAGTAAAGTTATGTTTCTGGTTTTGTATGTTGATGACCTATTGCTTGCAACAAACGATATGAACATGTTGCGTGAAACCAAGAAATTTCTATATAGATTCTTTGAGATGAAAGATCTTGGCGAAGCGTCTTATGTGTTAGGATTAAAGATACATCGAGATCGTTCTCAAGGTATCTTAGGCCTTTCACAAGAAGGTTATATCGATAAGGTACTTAAGCGATATGGCAAGGAACATTGCAAACCAGCTGATACTCCAGTGGCAAAAGGAGACAAGTTTAGTCTAAATCAGTGCCCAAGGACAGAACTTGAAAAGTCAGAAATGCAAAATATTCCCTATGCTTCAGCAGTTGGGAGTATTATGTACGCTCAAGTATGTACGCGACCGGACATTGCGTACATTACTGGAATGCTAGGCAGGTACCTAAGTAATCCTGGATTGGATCACTGGAAAGCAGCCAAGAGGTTATTGCGGTACTTACAAAGAACGAAGCATCACATGTTGACGTATCGGTGGTCAGACAGGCTTGAGATCGTTGGTTACACTGACTCCGATTTTGCGGGATGTCAAGATAGCAAGAAGTCCACTACTGGTTACATTTTTATGTTGGCCGGAGGAGCTGTTTCATGGAAAAGTGCAAAGCAGTCATTGGTTGCAACTTCTACCATGAAAGCAGAATTTGTATCTTGTTATCAAGCATCAAATCAAGCGATATGGCTACGCAACTTTGTCACGGGGCTGCGGGTAATGGAGACTATCCAGTCACCATTGAAGATGTATTGTGACAATAACTCTGCGGTGCTGTATTCAAATAACAACAGGAGCTCAACCAAGTCGAAGCACATTGACATTAAGTTCCTGGCTGTTAAAGAAAGAGTCCATAATGGTCTGATCAGTATTGAGCACATTGGTACAGATTTCATGATAGCTGACCCGCTGACTAAGGGTTTGATTCCCAAAGTTTTCCATGGGCATGTTGCTCGTATGGGTGTAATTTCAGCGGATGATGTTCAGTTTTAGTGGGAGCCTGATAAGTTTGTTGTAGTGCTTGAAATTCGTTTATATAATATAATGCACTCTAAAGTTAAAGTTAAAGGCTAAAGTTTTAAAGTTATATTGTGCATGTATATTATTCAGTTAAGGTTTTATTCTGGATTCGGTTGATCTCAAAAGGCAAAGGACCAAGTTGGAAACAGACACGTAGATCACATTTCGTGTGATTTCCACACTGCACATCCATTTCATGATTCATGTCATTCAGTTGTATTAGCATCATGATTTATGTCGGTCTAGTCACTCATAAATGTGACGAAGTGCTGCTTAAGTCTCTTGTTGATATCGCTGATGGACGGAATTGTTTGACACTTAAAGTGACAAAAAGAAAAGAGCTCTGTTAATATATAATTAAAGGTTACACACATAGTCCAAGTGGGAGATTGTTGGATTTTATAATGATACGTGCCATATGGGACGCCATATGAAACGACAAGTTTATGGACTTACATGTTATACAATTATATATTAATTATATGTCATTAATATCCATAATCAAGTGATCAATAAAGTATATTTACATATGGATATAAAGTGTTATAGGAAAGGACCCTTTAATGTGCAGAAATCATAGTTGGTAATTAGCAATTTATTGATGGACTGAATTGCAAAATTACCATGCACCTTTTTTAAAAGGCACCTGGTCCCCAAGGACAAGTCATCATCTCTCTCTCAACAGAAAATTTACAGAAAAATTACTCTAAGTAATTAGAGTAAAGATTAAGGAAGAGGAGAGATCGTTGTAGAGCATCTCCATCGGGTTTTACAAGGAGTTGCCGCGTAAGGGAAAAAGGGAACCAGCGACCGTGACTTGCTCTTTTGGAAGACCCCGCTGCCACACCGAAGAGTGGAGAAGAGAACACAAGAGGAGCAAGAAGAGAAGGGCCGCATCGCTGTCCGGATATAGAAAAGCGTCAATTTCGAGAATTTCAAGGCATGAAACAAGATTAGGTTTCCGCTCAAATTTCCGATTCTCTCTAGTGATCCTAGAATTAATACTAGAAATATTATCACTCATATCAACAACGCACACTCGCACTATTTTCATAATCGAAATCTTAAATCTCCATCTTTTCTCTAACTTCTGCAGTTCCACTAACATATGTGTTAGGATAGCAATCATTGCATGGATTCACACACATGCTTTTTCTCGATCCAATTGCTTCCATTCCATATTTTTTAAGCATCTGTCTGTAGTCGTGCACTTTATTTTTTTTCGTGGTTTAGCTTCAGAGATCATGGGGAAAAGGAGATGGGGGCATGCATGTCTGTTAATTTGTATGCGGGGATTAAAAAGGGGAAGCCTATCCTCTCTAGCATGAACCGATCAGATTTTCTGCATCGTAAACAAAGAACGATTCAAATTTTGATTCAAAATTTATTTGAGAAAGTGCGAATCTTAATACAAACGGATGGTTCAGATTCTTCCACACTCGGCTGGATGTGCTGAGATCTATTTCCATTAAAAAGTGGGGCCGCTTTTCTGTTTTATTAAAAAGTGATAGTGGAAACTTGATGCTTTTTCATCTCGAGGCAAAAAGGAAAAAGGGATGCGTGGAGGCATTATCGAAAAGAAAATGTCGCTGCACGGCCAGCATATAGACCCGTTCTTCTACTGCGCGGTACCGCACAGTATTGAGTCTGGATCATCAGATGAATAATCAGGAGGAATTTTAGATTTGGAGCACGAATTACGAAAAAATCGAACGATTCCCAAAGCGTGCAGCGCGGCGGCATCGTCAGACGATCTCATTCCTAGCATATATAGCAATCAAAGAGAAGCACTAATTGATCAGAATAACGAATTGTTACTAATTATTTTAATCAAGTAAATACTTCAAAATAAGGACAAATTGTCCAAGAATATTTTTTTTTTCTTGAAGGGATTTCATGGATGAATATATATAAGAGTAAATATAAATGTCTCTCCAGTTTCTGTCTCTCTTACGCGTCTCCTATTCAAATGCAATGATAATCATTTTTTAATATAAAGACTTGTACTAAAAAATATAAAGACTACTATATTTGAGTATAAAAATTTATATGGAAGACGTGTAAGGGAGGCTTGTAAGGAGAGACAGTTAGTCGCTTTCTATATATAATACATAAGAGGTTGGCTGCATGGTTGCCAAATGTGAATGAATTAAAGAAATAAATGAACAGATCCTCCAAAATATATAAATACTAACGTTAAGCTTATAAATAAGTGTAAATATTTCAAAATATTCCCTTAAAAAACAGTAGCACTTTCTAAAGGATAAATACTGAAAGAGTGATAAGATCCTCCAAGCATTTTTTTTTTTTTTTTTTTTTGAAGGAGAGTAGGTTTTGCCTAATTTACGAACATAATAAGACGCACAATTTTATTTTGATATCATACATAAAATAAACTCGTACAATTTCCTTTTTTTAATCAGAAGGCCAGAACTTCGTTTACAGAGAAGATACATTTGTCTATGCATGGGAAGCTCAAGCCGTCGGCTAAAATAATTAGCACGCAAAACTTTTATCACAACTAGCAAGAATATTCCAATATTAATGTCAAATAATAAGACAAATACCAAATTTGTATGTACCGAATTACCAAAAAGAAATAATAATCAAATGAAATTTTACCATCTGGGTATTATATGAAAGCTGACAATTGACATTGACATGACTCATGAGTCAATCTTTTACTATCAGAGAGAAAATTATATACTTCATTTCATAGCATTTAAGGACATTAGGAAGCAGTCCTCCAAAAAAAAGGAAATATCCAACACCTCCCTAGAGCGGATGAAAAGTTTCTAAGAAGTTCTCACAAACTACACAAATGCTAAGAACACAACTAAACCCCATTTTAAATTAACCCCCTGATTAAAAACAGAGATTTGAATCAAGATCAGTAGAGAGAAACTCAAACTCCTTGAAATCATCCATCTCCAAAAGCCACATTGGTTCATCCCAATCTATCGTCGGTACCTCGATCGCCTCGTCTTTGATCATAGGAGCTGAATTCGTAGAAGAGGTCGAAGACGAAGAAGAAACAGAGGAGCTTGCTAGGCTTTTGTCAGAATCGGAGCAGAGACTTACTGTATGCGTTTTTTCTTCCTCTTCTTCTCCATGGCTTTCGTCCGAGGGATTATCGGACGGAGAAACGGATTTGTGGGTTATCGGGTCGACGCCCATTTTGATAAGCTTTTTCTTGATGTGAGTATTCCAGAGGTTCTTTATCTCGTTGTCAGTTCGGCCCGGCAATTGAGCAGCAATCTTCGACCACCTACAAAGAAAAACATAAAATAACTGATTAATTCACACTAAGAAAACAGAAAAAAGAAAAAAAGAAATGAAAAAAATCCAATTTCAGATGAGAGTGTGTGCGTGATAGAGAGAGCGAAAGAACCTGTTTCCAAGCTGAGCATGGAGATCGATTACAAGCTTCTCTTCAGATTCAGACAACAATCCCCTCTTCAAATCAGGTCTGAGATAGTTTAGCCACCTTAATCTACAACTCTTCCCACACCTCAGCAAACCTATATACACCAAGCAAGAACAAAATAAATTTCGACCCAAAAAAACAAAAAAAGAATCGACCAAGGACTGTGCAACAATAAATGGGGATAAATCAAATGCAATAATCGAATCAACTAAGTACCAGCGAGCTTTGGGACAAGGCGCCAGCAGCAAAGGGGATTGTTGAGTAAAAAATCGAGCAGCTTTTTATCTTCCTCTGGACTCCATGGACCTTTCTTTAATCCCACCTTTGCACAGCAAGGTTGCCTCCCCATTTTTACCTCGCTTCCTCTCTATTGTATCTCTTGCTTTCTTCTGAATTGATAAGGATCTAGAACTAGAAGAAGAGGAGAGAAGCTCGGTGGAGAGAGATCAGAGAGAGAGAGAGAGAGAGATTTGGATATATATAAGAGGTGATGGCGAGAAGAAAGGCATGCATACGCGTCGGTGCGAGAGAGAAATACGGCCGTTGGTGGAATCCGTACATTTTTATTGTTACATTACATTACATAACATTACATACATACATGCGACATTGTGTTACATAACATTACATACATGCGTTGTGTGATTCGTGAGAGGGTTCAATTTGCTCTGTTTTATTTATTTTGATTTAAGAGCAGGATACATACAGAGAGCTTTGGATCGTAGGATGTATGAATAGTTCCGAGTAAATTTCAGATCAGACGGTTCCAAATTATAAAATTTTATGATAGTTCAGAGTAAAGTATATCTGTATATATGGGTTGTAACGGTACGATGTATAATACGGTTTCTGTATGTTCGTATTTACATCGTACATTTGTACGGGCTTCTGAATTTAAATAGTATGATTCTGTTTTCCCGAATTAAAATAGTATGGTTCTGTTTTTCTTTTTAGAAAAAATGCCACAGATACAAATCCTATTACACAAATGAGGAATGAGATCGTGTGATGCGCGGTACCGCGCTGCATACTTTCGGGATCATTCAATTTTCTTGTGATTCGTGCTCCAGATCTAAACTCTTGATTATTCATCTGACGGTCGAGACGCGGTACTGCGCAGTACCGCGCGGTAGAAAAACAGGGTCCCACAAATGACATGACCAACTTGACAATAGGCAGTAGTTGCTGAGATTTCAATTTTAATTGACACGATTAATTAAGGTAGCAATTTTACATAATAATAATTTTATTAGTGCTAACTATTATTATATTATATATAGAATATAAGTTGTATAAATAAAAGTATTTTATCTTTATGAATTTAATACGAATAATAAAGTTTATATCAATGATAATAACAAAAACATTTTTTTTATTTTACAGTGTGCTGTAGCATAGTGGCAGGATCAACTAAAAGGAAAAATGGGTAAATGATTTTTTTTAATCTATAAATGGGTAAATGAATTTTTTTAATTACTATTTTAGAGTCTCAATATTTTCAATTTATTTCACATGATTTTTGTCATTCCAGCTATATAATGTACAATTATTTCTACTTGAATGAATTATTTTTAACTCGAATTTTACACTCCTTAAAACAAACGTAAAATAAAATAAAACGCCTGTTTATTTTAATTGAAATATATATGTCAATTGTTGTGTACTAAGTCAAAATTATTAGACAACTGTTAATAGCTTGTTTTAACACTCAATGAATAACAGAGGACACAGATCCTCTCTTTTCAATCAAAAAAAAAAAAAAAATACTCAATGAATAAAAAAAAAACTATTTTGAACACAAAATGCACACCTTTTAGCTATAAAACACGATTCCATCGAATTCATACCATCCTTTTTTTTTGAGGAAAGTATATCTAGACTATTTAGAATTTTCATTAAAAAAAGATATACAAGATAATCATTATTTGGAAAATAGAAAAAAAAAACCAGATTGAAAAAGAAAAAGAAAAAGAAAAAGAAAAAACCAGATTGGTTCAAACTAAACCATCCAATTTTAAAGTGAATAACAATACAATGTCAAGTGTACGTACACCAATAATAAGATGCAAATCAAACGGTCTATACTCTTACATAATAGGAAAAATTTTATGAGAAAGATTGTATATTTGTATCCAATGAATCTGTATACAATTAGTTCATATTCAATGAACAACCACACCATAACAATAAATAATGGTGGTACCAATCTGCATAGAATAAGATGTATAACGAAAAAATGTTTATTAAACAAAATAATGTTTGTTGATTAATGTGTTGTATAAAATATGCCAATAATGATGCAAAGTTGCAAACAAATGCACTAATGCCAAATCATATCCAATAAAAAAATACAGACAAAGAACATATACTAACAAACAGAGAATAAAATATTAGGTTGGAAATATTAGCTTTTCCTGTATTCTCGCATGGACTATTTTGCATTAGACTATTTCTCAAATTTCGTTCGGAATGATTTGACGTTGTAACTGAGTATAACTTAAACAATCCAAAGATTCAAAATAATTTATTTATAAATAGAAAATATTTAAATAATTCTGTAAAAAACGAAAAGATTGTTTGTTTTTTTAGATGAAATAGAAAGAAAGGTATAAAATTTCTTCTGTAGAATCCAAAAAACTAAAAGACGGGCATTGTAGAAAATAATAACGGTCACGAAATGGACAACTCCATTCAGCAGCAAATGGAGATAATGCACAAGATGGATAACTGAAATCTCAACGATCAGATAGGATTAGTTCTTGATTGAAATCTTGATGTACCTTGTAATATATATATAGCACAATCTGTAATCTCAGTTTACAAGAATGAATACAATCAAATTCTAAAACTCAATTCAATCTCTTCTCCTCTTCTTCTCCTTACTGTCACTCTCTCTGTTCTTTCATGGTATCAGAGCTTTGAATAGTGCAAACGCTCCTCTTATTCTCAAATCTCTGAGCTTCTAACAATGGCTACAGCTCAACCGATACAATTCAATCATCAAATCAATACCATCCTCAATCACGACAATTACTTACTGTGGAAATCACAGATTCTTGCGATTCTCAGAGGACATGGTCTGATTTCGTTCATCGATGGCTCCAAAACACCTCCCTCTAAAACGATCAGCTCAGCTGAAGGCAACATGACAGAGAATCCTGAATTCAGCAAGTGGCATCAACAAGATCAACTGATTCTTGCCTGGATCTTTAATTCCTTCTCCTCTCCAATTCTTGCTCAAGTCATTAATTGTGAAACTTCAATGCAACTGTGGACTGACATACAACAGATGCATACTTCTCAATCTATGGCACGAGTCTTGGAGCTTAAACTGAAACTTCAGACCTCCAAAAAGGGAGGATCTTCCTGTGACCAGTATCTTCAAACTATGCAAGGGCTTGCAGATCGACTTCGCAGCATAGGATCTGAGATATCTTATCAAGATTTGGTCTTATACACCCTCCAAGGCCTGGGAACTGAGTTTGACAGCTTTGTAACAGCTATCTCTCTCAGATCTGGATCAGTCACCATGTCTGAGCTCAAATGCCTACTCTTTGCTCATGAGGCAAGACAACAGGCTAGTCTATCTCAAACTACATCCAGTATGGCCCATCTAACCGTACAAGATACAGACAAGATCAAATCAGATTCCGATTCTCAATCTAATAACATCCTCTATGCTGGTAATAAAACTGATCACAATACTTCCAATTTTACCCCTCATAGCAACACAACTGCTTCTGGTCAGTTTAGAAACCAAAATAACTATACTAAAAGAGGAAAAACTGGATATAGAGGACGAGGAAGAGGAAGAAGCAATTTTCATTCCTCTGAGACACCTCAGTGTCAAATATGTCAGAAGTGGGGACACACAGCAAATAGGTGCTATCATCGTTTTGATGCCTCCTACACTGTCCAACCACCTTTCTCAGCACCATCACCTCAAGCTTTGGTAGCTCAACCCCCTCCTGTACCTTCAGCTGATTGGTTTCTTGATTCTGGAGCAACTACACATGTCACCAATGACATGAATAATCTCTCATCCAGCAGGATTTACTCAGGCACTGATCTTGTGCATATGGGAAATGGTACAGGTTTGCCAATATCTCACATTGGATCTTCTACTATTCTCTCTCTTGGTAAACCTGTTCAACTAAACAATATTCTCTATGTGCCAGAAATCACTAAGAATTTACTTAGCATTTCTCAATTACTGAAAGACAATAAGGTCATAGTAGAATTCTCTAATTCACACTGTTTTGTGAAGGATCAAGTGACACATCAGGTTCTTCTTCATGGCCAAATCCATGATGGCCTTTACAAACTTCAGTCTACTACTCAACATCATCAATTGTTATACACCAGTGTCATCACTTCTGATGTCTGGCATAGAAGACTTATGCATTGCTCCTCTACTGTTATCTCCACTCTTCACAAGAATCACAAGATTGACACAACTTCTACCTCTACTTCCTTATGTTCAGGTTGCTCTAAAGCAAAAGCACACAAATTACCCTTTTTGCCTAGCATGAATAAAGCAACAACACCTCTAGAAATGGTGCACACTGATGTTTGGGGGCCTGCTCCAGTCACTTCAAACAATGGAAACAAATACTATGTACATTTCATAGATGAGTTTTCTAGATTTGGATGGTTATATTGTTGTTCTTGTAAATTTGATGACCCAAGATTTTTACTCAATTCAAACTTAGAGTGGAAAATTTACTTTCATGTAAAATAAAAACCATACAATGTGATGGTGGTACAGAATTTTCTCCCATCAGAACTCAATTTCCAGAAATTCAGTTTCAGATTTCATGCCCATATACCCTTGAGCAAAATGGTCTTGCTGAGAGGAAACACAAACATATAGTTGAGTTGAGTTTAGCAGCAATCTATCAGGCACACATTCCTCTTGAGTACTGAGATTTGGTCTTTGACAGTGCACTATTTGTGATTAATAGATTGCCCTCAGTTCCAACTGGCATTGTATCTCCTTTTGAACTACTATTCAAACAACAGCCTGACTACAAGTTCTTCAAAGTTCTAGGTTGTGAGTGCTTTCCTTTACTTAGACCATATAACCACCACAAACTTGAACCAAGGTCTTTGTCATGTGTCTTCATGGGCTACTCACCCCTTCACAAAGGCTATAGGTGTTTGCATGTGCCATCAAATCGAATATACATCTCCAGACATGTTCAATTCAATGAACTGAACTTTCCTTTTGCTCAAACTGCACCATTAACCACTGAAGCCTCACACAGCTCATGTAATTCAACATTGACAGTTTTACCCCTCTTACCTGATGAGCCCCACAATCAACCAACACAGCCTACTACTCATGAACAAGCTGCTTCTCCTACTCAAACCAATGTGTCCAATTCCTCTACTCTAGCCCTCCCTTCATCAACTCACCCCATGGTAACTAGGATGAGAACTAATAGTCTCAGGCCCAGACAGTTTCAAAATCATCAATTATATCAGTTACAAACTGCATCATCCACTGACTTACTTGATGACTTTGAGCCTACTTGCTACACACAAGCTATAAAACACAGTACTTGGAGACAGGCTATGGCTCATGAACTTGATGCTTTGGCTCACAACAACACTTGGATCCTGGTGCCACCACCTGACAATATCAATGTAGTTGGATGCAAATGGCTTTTCAAAATAAAGAGGAACTCTGATGGCTCTCTAGCTAGACACAAAGCTAGGCTAGTGGCTAAAGGCTATACACAAGAGGAAGGCATAGATTACTTTGAAACATTCTCACCTGTAGTCAAACCAACTACTATTAGAATTGTACTCACTATTGCCTTAACCAAACAATGGCCTTTACACCAACTGGATGTAAATAATGCCTTCTTGCATGGGGATCTGGAAGAGATGATTTATATGCAACAACCACCAGGTTTTGTAGACCCTAATTATCCTGAACATGTATGTTTACTCAAAAAGGCTCTTTATGGGTTGAAGCAAGCTCCTAGGGCATGGTTTACCAAACTGAAAACTTTTCTGTTACAACACCAGTTCAGATGCTCACAGGCAGATACATCCTTGTTCATACTTCAGCATGGTGATCAATTAGTTTATCTCCTAGTTTATGTTGATGACATCATCATAACTGGGAGTGATTCTAGCTTAATTCAAAAATTGCTGCAAAGTCTCAAAGAAAACTTCTCAATTAAAGACCTAGGGACACTGCATCACTTCTTGGGAATTGAGGTTACAAAAGAATCATCCAGTATCTGGCTTACACAAACTCAATACCTCAAAGGCATCCTCAAGAAAACTAACATGCTTCAGGCCAAACCATGCAAAACACCCCTGGCCAATGGTATTCAATTATCCAAGACTGAAGGCTCCTCTCTTTCTGATGCTACTCAATACAGGTCAACTGTTGGTGCTTTACAGTATGCTATTGTTACCAGACCTGACCTCACCTTTGCTGTCAACAAGGTATCCCAGTTCATGGCTCAACCAACTGAAATACACTGGCAAGCTGTGAAAAGAATTCTCAGGTACATTGTTGGTACACTGGAGCTTGGCCTTCAGTTGAAACCTGCACACTCTATCTGCCTTAATGCATACAGTGACTCGGACTGGGCCGGATGCCCTGATGACAGGAGATCAACATCTGGTTATGCGGTCTACTTTGGTCCCAACTTAGTATCTTGGTCCTCTAAGAAGCAGCACACTGTGTCAAGGTCCTCCACTGAAGCTGAATACAGAGGTCTTGCAACTGTCACTGCTGAAATCGTGTGGTTACAGTCACTACTCAAAGAACTAGGTCAATTCTCTTCTCAGTTGCCTGTCTTATGGTGTGACAACCTTGGTGCAACGTTTCTAGCATCAAACCCCACATTCCATGCGAGAACAAAACATATAGAGCTTGATTTCCATTTTGTCCGAGAGAAGGTCACTGCCAAAGAAATATCAGTTCAATTTTTATGTTCTGCTGACCAGATAGCAGACATTTTCACCAAAAGCTTGCCTACAAATCGTTTTCAGATGTTACGGGACAATCTCACTGTGTTGAGCAACAAGTTGAGCTTGAGGGGGGCTGTAGAAAATAATAACGGTCAAGAAATGGACAACTCCATTCAGCAGCAAATGGAGATAATGCACAAGATGGATAACTGAAATCTCAACGATCATATAGGATTAGTTCTTGATTGAAATCTTGATGTACCTTGTAATATATATATAGCACAATCTGTAATCTCAGTTTACAAGAATGAATACAATCAAATTCTAAAACTCAATTCAATCTCTTCTCCTCTTCTCCTTACTGTCACTCTCTATGTTCTTTCAGGCATCGCTAAGAGCATCTCCAACAGTAATTACTTATGAATTGTTTATGCAGATGTGTCAATTGTTTTAAATTGCTGAGTTGTATGACTATTGCTTATTTAGCAATTATGGCTATTCTTATTTTGAAGATGAGTTTGCCAAATGTTATTATTATTGGTCAAGTATTTAATTCTCAATTATTTGCTTGATTATACTAATGTAGGAATGAATTGCTTAATTTCTAAAATTTCTACAATTATTATATACAATTATTATTTAGCAATTAATTTCAATTGCTGTATTGGAGATGCTCTAATATCGTTTTTTCGTTTTTAAGATTTTCTATGACAAAAAAAAATAAAGAAAGTAAAGAATTTGTCACAAAAAATCTTAAAACTCAATAAACGAAATTAGCAATACCGATCCTTTATTTTGTAGAATTTCTAAAAAAAATCATACAATCTTTCTTTTTTCTTTTACAAAATATTTAAATATTTTCTATTAATAAAAAATGTGTAATCCAAAAGCCCTTGCGTCCCATTCTCACGTACTGTTATTTGTGAAAGATCATCTAGGAATATTCTCAGGACAAATCATTAGTATGTAAATTGACAAGCAGAGAAATATCAAATCATTTTATCTATTAAAAAATTGTAAAAAAAATGTACTTATGCCTAACAAAACATCCGTTTGATGATCACAGAGGCATCAGATTTACCAATTTTAGATTGAATGGTCTAATTCAATTTAATCATGTATTGCATCTGGATGATTTTTCTGACATTAATTTCACGGAAGAAGCTACAGATTGGTAACACGTTAAATTTATGCGTTAAAAAAATGCTCCAGACGTTAGGAAGACACATCGTGTTAAATTTCAGGTCAAAAGATCGTGACAACTAATCCGTGAGAAATTTCAGCAAGATTACTAATTCATGCAATCTTTACCGAAGAATATTTCGTCGGATTCTTTCATCAACAAATTCATACTAAATAATTTATGCTCCTCCATCGTACATTTCGCAAACTCTGAAAAAATCTTAAAAGAAGTTTTTGAGGATTCCAGATCATACATCAAAAGAACCCAATGCGTGAGGAAATTGTGATGGTCAATAGACCAGGTCCAGTTTATTTCTATTACCTCAGTTTTGAACTAAGATCCGAAAAGATTATGGTGCCCATTTCATATTTTATTTTATTGGTACGTCCACATGCAATATATCATGGTACAAACATGAGGCGAAATGGATCTCCACACTTTTTTGTTACTTCCTCAAACAAGTAGGAATCCTGACTATTTTGATCAATAAAAAAGTTATACCCCAGCCGATTGTTAGATAAGACCCTAAATTGTGCCTAATGTAACATCTGGAACACATACAACGCAAATATTAAGTGGGGTTTTGAACTATTTTGGGATGGTTTGCTGCATAAACAGATGAGTTGGGGTCAGGTTTCAGGTGGGAGAGCAGATGCACTACATCGGGCCTCGCTAGCTCTAAGACTTTGCTGCAGAGAGTCAAGATCTCTAGCTTGGGTTTGCTGGTGCTCTGCACGGGCCCACCTTGTCCCTCGTACATGACTGCATGGTGCCTGATCACAAACGATTGTTAAAAAGTTATATTTATGTTTAATTCACCTCATTTGCTTTGAAATATTTTGAAGAAAGATGATTGTATAAAGTATGCAAATTAGCAGGGTGTTTTTAGCAGAGTCATTTTTACAACATTTTCCAAAACAATCAACTCAAAGTTGAAAAAGATGAATTAAACTGGAGACCTATCTGCCTCTTTTCAACTTATCAAATGGAAAATCATAAATAACCACTTAACATCAATTAGAAGTCAATTATTATTTGCTTTTCTCTAGTGCAGATAAAGTATGAATGATCAGTTACCTTGAAAAAAATAAAGAAGAAATGGTCAGGACCTATTGCAATAAAGGATATATTCTCCATTTCATTTTAACCTTGTATTAATGTAGTACCCTTATAACATTAATGGAGTAAAAAATAAATTAGGGCAACAATGATATAGAATTTTCTATTAACAAGGAAATTTTGTAAACAATTGAGAACAGAATGGCATTTCTGCAATTCTTTAGTAAGTTTTGACCTTTCATTGTGCAATTTTCGTAAGGGCTAGATCTGCAATGAGCAACTTACAGAAAATCAATGATGTCAGTTATCTCTGAAGCCTCAGTGGGAGATGATGATTGTGAGTTTTTCCCAAAGACATCACTCAGCGCATGAAATAGTAGCGCTAAAGTCTACAGATATTTACATTTAGTAATAATGTAGTCATTTCTTGGATAAAGAAATAATCTAGTCAATAATAAGAATTGCATATCACTACCAGTACTGGTACAGGCTGGTGTTTTATGGTCAACTATTGTTACCTTAGATAGATATCACTACCAGTACTCTTACTGGTATAGGACAATACTGCATGACATAATACCCTACCTTGTTTTCATACTAGGAAAATGCCAACCGAGGCAGAACTAATTAAGCCATGGAATTTGAGACAAACGATCAAATGAAATATCCTGGTACAGTTCATATTAGTTTCATATTACAGTTCAAAGTTATAATAATCAATTCACACACAGCTCACAACTCAAAAGGGTACCTTCATAAACAGGGGGCGGGCAAAGGCCAACCGAGGCAGCAACGGACCCAAGATTCGAAAAGCAATCCTTAGCATTGCCACAGAAGTTACTGGACGCAAGTGTTTGACAACAGTATGTGACATTTCCAGCCACTCATGTGGGAGGATGATGTAGAAAGCATGCAGAAGTGCTATTATATTCCCTGCATTACATTCCGACAAGTACATGTAAACAATCTTCAGTTGCTATAGCCTGCCCCTGTTCTTTCCTTTTGAACAGCAATATCTTTTTCTCTTTTCCCTTTTTCAAAATAATGTTCAAAGCCCTGAGAAATATTTTAAGCTCACGCTGTCAATCCTTTGTACCACTGGCTCAAATCAGCAACCTCACCTCTGTGTGAAACTGTGAATTCTCAATTAAAATCAAATTATTCTTATGACAAAATTGAGGGTCGGATCAACTCCTGTTCAGTCTGTTATTCTTCAAGACAAATTAGGTTGCCCCATTTTGGGTTTCACTTGAGGTCATCTCAGGTCTTTGTTACATTTTGTTGTTTTTACAATTCAGGTTATGTTAGATTTCAGCACGTGTTAGGTAAGAGGACTAATGTCGTAGATCATTAGGGCCTCAATTTGATCCAGTTGAAAAAAGAAAGAAATCAGAAAAGACACTGTACCTATTGCAGTTGATGTATTGTCCTGAGAGGCCCAAGTGGGGTCCAGCAGTGCATACCCCACCGCAGAGTCCAGATCCTTAAGTGGGCGACTACCATCAGCAAGCCACCAGCATTCCTTTATCACACGTGCCGCCTCTGAGTAGAGCTGCATGTGAAACTCTTGAGGCAGCTGAGCCAACAACAGGCCGCATGCCTGGATCATCAAGCACGACAGTTGCTGGCTCGAGTACCCACTCTTGGAAACAAAACCGGCCAAGTTGAGTCCACTGCTGATTCCACCTCCCATCTGCTCAGATAAACCTGCTGTTGGAGCATTTGGCAGACTCGAGGTTTGAGCACTGGATTGTATCAGCGATGATTGGATGCTGACCACGATTTGAACCAGAGAGGATACAATCTGAGCAGGCGATGCAGGAAGGGAGAGGATTTCTATTACAGCTGTTTCTAAAACTAGCTGGGTGTATGACCCTGGGTCTTGGGTCTGATAGAATGCCTTCTGGCTGTCTGAGGTGTTCATTGAACCTGGTTGAGGTGGCGCCTGAGGCTTGGCACTGCCACGGGTTGAGGATTCAGCTGCCTCAGATCTGGACTTGGTGCTTAGAGCAGGTATAACATTGATGACCAGACCTAGAAGAAGGTTTGCATAGTAGTCTTGAGGTGGTGTTACGGGGGTTTGTGAGTTTATGAGCTGTACGAAGGACTCTGAGAGAGGTATCTGACATATAAAAAGATCACTTCAAGCATACACGTATAAAAAAAGTAAATAAAAGCATCTCATTTCCTTCCAGTTTCAAAATTGGTGCATGTTTCTGCAAATTGGACCAACTATCAGGTTCACACTTAGACCTCTACATTTGCTATAGTACGTCGAGTACAGCAAAGTTTGGAAATACATAAAGAAAAACAAATCTTAATTTTAAAAATAAATGGATGTACCTTAGAGGAGTCAATGACTTTGAGTATACGAAGAATCAGCTTGCTTGGAAGGTGGCCATAGAAATATGCAAGGATGTCTCTGACAAAGGTAAACTTAAGAGGGTGGAAAGCAAGGCATGAAGAGTAAAAAGCAAGGACCCGATCAGCTATGTCAGTCATATCATTCTCTATAAGCCGGTAAACAATTAGTGGGATAACCGGCAAAATACGAGCCGCAATATCATCAAAGAATGGTGGATTACTGCACTTGCATGAAAAAGCACAAAGATGAATAAATACACAAATATTCATGTACCCACTGAAAAAACAAAATAATATACAGAAAAATAAATGTACGAAATACATTAAAAAATTAGAAATTGGAGAATGACTTGTCATACCGGTCCTTAAAAGAGAGATGATTCCCAAGGGCTTTCTGAAGCTCGACTCTCTTTGGTAGTTGATTGTTCATCCAGTGCTCTGGAGTCCTATTGGAGTAAAACACATTGACCCTTTGTTGAAGCTCAGTCCTCTCCAGCAGACTTATCTGAGATTGAAAAAGGTATCAAATGAGTTTGCATCCTTCTTAAATATTTTCAAAATTTTTAATTATATAGTCTTTTTATAAGAAAATGAAAAAGTAAAACCATACTACTATGTGAAGGGCACAGGGATCATCATCCCTGTCAATTAGAGCCAGTAGGAGAATGTCCAGTGGAAGCAACTCATGAATCCAGATGAAAAAGGAAAGGTTATTGACTGCCTTTGCCAGAAGATCCTGGTGAAATATAACAAAACAACAAATAATAATAACTGAATGTACTAAAAACACTCATCACAGTCAAAATTACAAAAAGTTGCAATGTACAAACCTGTATAGAATGCCCATGTTGCTGAACCTGGATTTGATGGAGAAGAACATCAACCATTGTGTATATATTTGAAGTTACTTCCTCTGGCGAGAGCTCTTTTAAAACTCGTCCCTGAATTTAAACTGAGTCTTATCAGAACAACAGCATGCACAAAGATAAAAGGAGGTGAAAATGCGTACCAGATTTACACTGTTGATGCTATCAGGATGGCCACTTATGAGCATCCAGGCACCAGCACAGAGGTACTGTCGGTGTTGAGGGAAGCTGTGGTTCAGATAGGTTGCAACATATGTGGGATCTGATGATGGAAGCAAAAGCTGAGTACATTGATTGATTACAGTTGCTTCAACCTAAGAAAATTGCACATCATGTGAGGCAAAAGTACAGTGCATCTTCATTTCTATGATTTTAAAAGTTTGAATATTCACTGCCTGTAAATCCTGAATCCAATCAATTGGGGAGGTGAAATTGAGGAAATGTTAAACTTATGTTGCTTCTTTGGCACATAACTAGTAACAAGCTGCAAATAATTATGAATGGAGCAAATATGGACAGGTATGTTTCAGCATCAACAATAAATGTAGGTACAAGATTGCATTTCCAAGGTGCTAAACCCTTTTTGACCAAGAATACTAGCAGGGCAATACCGTATTGGACAACCCAGCACTCAATAGATCTAAATTAATACAATAAACCTTCATGAGAACAACGGCACCAAGCAAATCCATAATGGCATCTACATTCTATGGTACTAATAGAATGAGCCAACAAATACATTAAGAACAAGTCAACCATGGTTAAGAGCAACACCTCTTAGTGTGCGAGATGCGGGTTCGAGACCCGGTGAAAGTAAAATGCCACTGGGGGACTTCAGGTCAACTTTGATGATATTTGAGGGCAAAGACCCTCATCTATTACTCAAAAAGAAAAAAGAAAAAAACAAGTCAACCACAAAGGTGCTTAGCTACCGTTGAGTGTTACCTGCTGCCAAGCTTGTATAGCTTGTCCCCTCTTATCTGTCCTTCCTTTCAGACTATCACGAATCGTAGGAGGGAAGTACCGCATAGTTTTCTCAGACCATGTATGCTGGCTCGTAGACATGATTTGCTCGAGCAATGGTTGAAGGTAAAGCATGTGCTCTACTTCAGCAATACCTCGTGTTTTAATGGTAATTGCAAGGCTAATTATTGTTATCCTGTTAAGCGTTTCTGTAAATTCAGTAGGACCCTGGAAATAACATCAATGAAGATGCATAATTTTAGACTTCAAGGAAACATTTCATGTAACATAAACTCAAGAAAGAAAGAAAATCCGATGCCCCTCCTTCCCTATATCTCTTTAAAGACTTCCAAACAAACTTCAAGCAGACATTCAGGAGAAGGGCATTCAGGCTTTTAATATTCCTAGAATATTTCTCAGTCGCAGGTGGACACATGATACTTTCTGAGCTCCTTTCATAATATGAAGGGAAAAAAAAATCATGAAGTTACACACAGAGCACCTTTAATTCTTTCTTAACAAAAAAGAAGTCTCGTAGGGAGAGTATCAAGTTCATGCACAAGTTTTCAGCCAGTCTGAGCAGCCGATGCTCCCCACGTTTCCCCTTTATCATGGAAATTATCTTGGTGACATCATACATCAAGGCCTTGCTCTTTCCATGGTACCTGGCAAAATAGCTATTCTATTATGCCAAGGGAGAAAGTAAATATGAAACAAGAAAACCAGATTATTCCAGATTTTTCTGCACAAAATGTTTACTGAAAATTATTTAAATTACTAGAAGTCTAAGCCTTCTCCAAACAATCTAAGCAAATACAAAAGCTGCATTTGACTCTAATTCTAAGCTCTTTCATGGCCAAAATGATTTGAATGAGGCAACATGAATTGCTAACCTGTATAGTGGTAATAATCTATAATTTAGTATCTCAAGGAGAAGAAGTGAAACACCAGATTTGCTCAGAATGGAGGGAGATCTTTGAGTTAAATTCTGCCCAAAATAGAATTGCATAATTAAATTACCATACAGAAATATATAGACAGTAAAAGATATCGAGAATACAAGGAAATCTAAAAAAGGTTGTTAAACTAGTCCAGGAAATACCGTGAAGTGCGGTCGAAATAAGGAATGAGGCGCAATGAGAAGGAGTCTAACATATGTCTCTACCATAGCAATGCTAGGTACAGCCTACAACATAAAAAGAAAGTTTCAGAACATTAGTTTGTAGAAAGAAGGGGAAAGGCTGCGTACAATGACCTCAAAGTGGTCCGACCCTTCCCCGAACCCCGTGCAAGCGGGAGCTACATGCACCGGGCTGCCCTTTTATCAGTTTGTAGAAAAATGAAGAATAATCACAAGTGTTGTCCCAAATGAAGGTACCAGTATAGCACTTGGTTGAAATTTTATACAACATAACTTCGTAAAAACCTCGGAAAAAAACACCTTTTAGGCTGGTTAGATCCCAAAATAGCAGTATTCAGATAATAAATTTTGTCACAATCAAAGGACATATCTATACAATTCTAACATTGCACATCGTCTGGAATAATCTGAAAATATTGCTATTGTTTCATTTCTTTCATCCATTGCTGCCTATTGAGGCTTCATGTGTTGCTATCATTTGAATTGGAACACGTACCAGCATGTACCGCCCAAAATTGAAACCCAATGAATTGAACACGCAATTTACCTGGCCAAGAAAAATGGTTTCTTCAAATTGGTATGCAAGCTTCAAACACATGTTGAAAGACAGACCAGAGAGAAACGTCATAGAGAGCGGGAAGGTTTCACGCATTACAGTGATCCGGTCATTGGCATGCATGTTGGAACCCTGTAGTAGATCAGTCTCACCGGTTGAGGTGAACCAATTCATCACAGCCTCACATGCCGGCTGAGCCATGGTAAATGACAGAACCCAGAACATTCCCATTGTTCGCTCATCCAGGTTTGCGAAATCAATCCGCTCTACAATGTACCACAAAGTTAATAATGACTTGAAAAAGGTAAAGAGATATCTGCTGGTGCTTTTGGCATCAACATTACCTTTGTTCAGTTGTTTCCACCATTCATCAATCTGCCTTCCCTTTTGAAGTTGGTCAGTATTCAGAAGTTCCCTAACAGAGGAATTGAAAGACCAAAAACATAAGGTTTGGCTGCTACCGATAAAGTCTAGAAGTACACTTTGGGGAGTGACAGCAGCTGAGTCTAGACCTTTTTCCTCTTTATGAAATGAAATGATCTTCTTAGTTGTCTCAATCTATAAGATAAGGAACAAGGTAAAAATTAATTTTATTTGAAAAAGAGGCCGATAAGTGTAAGATACAGAATGGTTATATAACTCTGAAAGGTCACTTATTGGTTCTAAATATGAAAGTATCGTAATTTCATATAAATGTCAACATTGAAAATATTTATATCATTATAAAAGGTGTAAATAACCTTAAGATGAACCATCACAAAGGCTAATCTTATTAAGAACAGAATTAACCTGTAACCCATGCTATTTACTTTAGAACCATCGCGATAACTGGGTCACCTTAAGGATTTACCAGATCATACAATAGTGTAAGAAGAAAAAAGGAAGAAATCCTAAATACAGACAGTTAAGCAACAAAAAAGTAAAAATAAAAACCTTGCGTGGATCTGAACTTAAGGTGTTCATCACAACCTCGATGCGTAAGATCTGTGCAAGCAACCAGGTCACATGGTTGCTTCGGAGAACCTGTGGGTCACCCCTCACTCTAGAGGCCAGTTTGTCCACAAAGTCAAGAAAATCGATGCACCCACTCTTCATGAGAAAGAAAAACATGTCTGCAAACACAAGCCAGTCCTGCCAGAATTGCACATCTGCATTGGATAGACATGATCACAGACTTGTTTACTCAGAATTTTGATATTTGGTGGCTATTTAGCACTACCAACCTAGTGCAGTGGAACTGCATGATTTTTAACACTGGATTCTCTCTTATGACTTGTATTATTAATATTACACTCACAATGCAACTTAACCTATACCAAAAAGGATATAGAAATGGTGGACATCACTCAATGAATTTGCTTTTGGTCTTCTATTTCATTTGTTACCCTCCTTACCACAAGAATACTGAGCAACGGTACAAAGAAATGATATTAAAAAAAATGAATTTGTACTTGTACCTGTGTTGGTAATTTTAAGAAGTTCCAAAGCTCTGTCAGCAACAGCCTCGCCAATCATATCTGGAGAAAACACAGCACCAGGAGTAGATACATGCTGCTGTGCAAATGGTCTATAACAAGGTGCAACAAGAAGCGCACGCCTCCACCAATCCGGAGATGGTGTTGCACGAAGAGCATGCCTCAAGCAACGCATAGCCCTTTCCCAATCCAAACTTCCTTTCGGAATGGCATTTGCAAGATCCTATTTTTAATAGACATTTATTATTTCAAGAAATCCTATTTATGAATTTGCATTGGCTTTGAAATTGGAATAGAATTTTGGTTTCTCAGGTGTTATTTCAATGAAAGTTCAGAAAGCTTTGATTAAAGGAAAATGAAGATGGAACGTGAATAGTTGTGGAGCAGAGTACAGGTTTGTAAGAATAGTATCTGCAATTCATCCCAGAGTACAGTAATATTACTTGGGTGAATTAATTGTTGATGAAATTCTGCTGGTTCAGAAGGTGGTTGGATTATTCTTCTCTTAATCAATTAATACAGAAGTAAATGGCAACCTCTCCATGCAACGGCTCTCCCAACACACTAGGATACGTAATGGGTGAGTATTTCAGGTTAGCAATTGGCTCGCCAGATATATTGGGGTGTGACTGAGACAAGAACCGGTGTGTGGCAAAGGTGGGGCAGTGCAAGTGCTGGTCCAGCATTTGCATGTGCATTGCCACCATGTCCCTCCTCCTATGTATTTCCATGATAATGCTAAACATCGCCTCATCATTTGGTATGTTCTCCATGTATTGTAAGTTACCCCTTAAAAGCTCATAGAAGGGAACCCGGCATTTATCTTCATCGACCAAGATCCAAACAACGTCGAGGCAGAGATGCATCCACTCATGCAATGGAGTATCCAGTCCCCATGACCTTAGGCTGTCAATGGTCTCCTCCAGTCCTGACGGCCTATGGTTCCAGTTGACCAGCCAGTCAATCATGTGTTGAAATATCACACCATGGGTTAACGGTTTGAGGTTAGTCTCAAGTGCAGATAAGATAATTTTACAACATAGTTGGCGCAGTGAGCCAATGCAAGGTTGGGGAACCATAGGTTTACCAGTTCCAGTACCAGTACCAGTGCCATTACTGGTACCAATGATCTCATTTGGTTTGGCTGGAGATGCATGTGTGATAGTTGATTGGTCCATGGTGGAAAACTGGGTTGGTGATCCGATCTGGTTTATTGCTGATAGAGGTGAGGCTGGGTTTGAAACATGAAAGTTAGAGGGGGTAGGTGTTGCTGCTGTGGATGATGTGGGTACTCCTGATGAGCTGGCCTGAGAATCTGTAGTTGACACCGAGGATAGAAGAGAAGGGAGAAGCGAGTCCCATTTGAGGTAGCCAATACCACACAGATTCTTTGTGGCAAACAGAAGAAATTCTGCTTGGGGTGCATGGTTGCTACTCTGGATTATGAGTGAGATAAGAATCAATTCGGTGATTGATTGAACTTGGTCCTGCTCCTGAAAGATGCAAGATAAATCATTGGATTTTAAACACCATTCTGGTGAAGAAGAAAGTAAGAATAATTTACAAATGAATTAAGAATGAAGCAGCTCATATTTTCGATATCATAAATCAGCCAACAGCTTTCATAACAGTTGGATGCACTGGAATAGGAACATTGCTAAAACTGTGGAGGAAATAATGATAAAAATATTTCTTTGGTAATTGATTAGCATAATAGTTGCATAAGTTGCTACTAGTCTCCACTTTGGATATATAACATCGCAAATCTGGATATTTTTACAGGCTGGTATGATCATAAAATCCAATTCAGGTAGTCAATTGTGACGATCTTAAAATTAGAAAACATGATTGCAAAAAGAAGTAAAAAAAACAGACTGAGGCACTAAACTGGAAATGTAGCTCGCAGCTGGTCAAAATCAGTAAGGAATTGTTCATCCCGGGGAGGAAAATCTCTAAAGGGAGCCGTAATCCTTTTTTGCAGCTTATTCCTGAAAATTTCAGATGATTCGTTAAAAATCAACCGATTTATCAGAAATATGGAACTCAGTATTTCATGCAAATGAGAAAGAAACTTCGTCCAAAAAATGTTTAACCAGACGCAGAAATTATATTAGATGGATTATGGATTGGTCACAGAAACTCAGTATGGTTACACTGGTCATTTGATCACGCATTATGTAGTTAAGTAATACCCAAAGACAAAGAGGAAGGAGTTTGGCAGAGAGAGAGAGAGAGAGATGATATCACTCACGGGGTTTCACTGCCAGGATCATCGGGTCTCTGACGCGAATTTCTCTGCAACAACAGGATTTGAAAAAACAAGTTTAGCTCAGAAGAAAGAAAGGGGGAGTGGATGAGTGTAGGTAAGGGAAATAAAGAGGGAGAGAGTACCCCGAGGTAGAGATTGAAGAGATCGGTAATGGCGGCTTTGGCAGGATGATGCTGAAGTGGCCTCTGAGCTCTCTGGCTCTGGTCCATCACTCCTTCTCCCCCTCTCCCTCCTCTCTCTCTCTCTCTCTCTCTCTCTCTCTCTCTCTAACACGCACTCCCAGTCAAAGGCGCGCGCTACTCCCGTATCTCTCTTTCTCTCTTACTTTCTCGTTCGCTCGCCTGTGAAATCAAGTTAATTTTGATAATAATAGAATTTGCCTGAATTATATGATTGACGGTTGAGCATCGTTGATCTTTAATTTAACGGTGAAAATTAAAATCTTCTTTTTGCGGAGAAAAATGTTCCGCAGAGGATACGGGTTTCGTTAACTACACTGTAGAATTTAATTCAGAAACAATTATTGTTGAACATGAGCACTTGGTTTTGTCGAAAAAAAAATTCAAAGATATCGTCAATACCACCTGATTCTGACTCCAAAAAACTAAGCTGAGAGGATAAAGGGAGTACAAGAGGATGAAACAAGAGAGTAAAACGAAAAAGTGGCTAGTCTAAAATTCAAAATAAATCCCCTCTTTTTTATGGCAGGAGTCTAGTATTTATAGGTCCAATAAGCTCGACGAAAATGAGTTATTCTTCAAACGGGTCATCTACAAGTCTATTGACGCCTTTGAACTTGTACGAGTTGATTGTAATGAGGTCCTATCATCAGCCCTCGACCTTCTACAGTCACGATGATTATAGAAGCTTAATTTTTCACTTTACTATCCATGCTCCCGGGCTTGTCGAGCCCTCGAGCATGACCCTCTATCTTGATTCTTCAAACATAATCGTTCATCTCGAGTCCTTGGACATGACCTCCCGTCCCGAGCCTTCGAGCATGACCTTTTACCGTGAGCCTTCAAGCATAGCTCTCCTCTAACTTCGAATATATCATTTTTTATTCTTTTTCCTCGTCATTCAAGCTATCGAGCATCCCGAGCCCTTGAGCATAATCCTTCATTTATCTCGGTTATGCCAAGCCTTGTTTCTCCTTGTGCCTTAAGCCCTCTGGAGCGATTCTTAGATGCAGAAATTTTCCCTCCTCTCATCCTTGGTCCTTCATTTGAATTCCAGAGTTCTTGTTTGCACGTTTTTCGAGACGCTGTTAATCATGCATGTACACGACCTTGAAGAAATCATTTCGATTTCTCTTCTCTCCTTTGTTTCATTTGAACTGCAAGAGCTGATGGATCACGTCGAGCACTAAAATATAAGTTCTAAAGTCGGGTGGATGATATCCACCCGTCTTTCTTTGGTTTTTTGGTAACTGGGGGACGAGGTCCTCAATCATTCGGTGGTAAAGACCTGATAATTTTATTTTGACATAGAGAAGAGGATCGGGTCCCAAAAAAAGATAAAGGTGACAAAGAAGTGGAGATATCACTAGACTTCGTCTCAGCCATCCCCAGTAACCCTTCATTTACTCCAGAGGAGAAGAGGATAAGTTAGGGCATAAGTCTCAGGGTAAGGAGGCGACTAGTGCTAGCTTCGGATAAGGATCAGGTCCACTTTTCTGAGAAGGAATATGCTTCTACTACAGGTCGACACAATGTAGGCTCTCATTCCTTTCAATGAGTTTCATCATCGACCTTCTCTCCCTCCTAGATGTGGCACCAATTCAACTAATTTTGTCGCCTGGTGTCATGTCTGCTCCTTCGAATCTTTATTCACCCACTAGTACAAAGAGTTCTTCTCCAATCTGAATTAAAGCATGTTTAATCTAAATTATTTTTTCTTTCATTTTTTAATTTTATTTTATAATACTTTCGTAGAAATTAGGTGGCAAGTCAAATGTATCTTTATCTGAAATCATTGAAAAGCGATTAAAAATCACATTTATACATTTTGTTTTAATCTGTTGTTCCTGTGTATCGAAACGGAAGAAATCTAGACGGGCACCGTGTACTTAAGCAAAGCCTAGACGGGTTTTGGAATACGTAAATGACGGGATACCTCAATATGTATTCACTAGAATAAAAATATTTGATTCGTGTATCAAGATTAAAACAGAAGAAATCTAGACGGGATCTCGTGTACCAAAGCAATATATAAAAAATAATTTTCTCTGAGGTCACACAAATGATGAATGAAAAATATGTACACGTGTATATATAAATGTACTGTATAAATATATATGTGATTTTGAAAAGGTTTCAATGATTTAGAAAAGGTATTGATGACTTGTTATCAAGTTTTACGAAAAATTTCATGTCATTTAGATTAAACTTTTGCATAACATAAAATAAAAATGTGTGTTCGTGTGGTGAATAAGATTGTTCGAAGAACTCGAACCTTATCTGATAAATTTAAGGTCTCGTATGAACCTCAATATCATTCTAAATTAACAAATTCACAAGTTTGCCCATTTTATTGCTTTGAACAAATGCTTAGATGAGTTTGGTTAATATCTCAAGAACCTGTTCGGTTCCCGTGAGTTTAGATTTGCTTGAGGACAATCAAAGACTAAGCCTGGGGGAATCAAAGACTAAGCCTGAGGACAATCAAACACATTTTTAATCGTCAAATTCGGAATCCGGATGAAAGAGATATGATAAAAATACGAATTATTGTGCAACAAGAAATCGAGTTTCGAACCGCAAGATATTTGTTGCGGGGCGCAATGTTGGCTGGGCTTAGAGGAGAGAACTTTGATACTTAACCAAAAAACTGAGATCCTGACCCATTGGAGCAGTTGCGGGATGCAACAAAAGAGTAGGGCTGCAAAAAAAAATCGTAGTTCGTAATGAGTTCGAGTTCAATTCGAGAAAAGTTCGAAATTAGTTCGTTCAATTTCAGTTCGAAATTAGTTTCAAATCGAATCAAACTAGTTCGAAATGGTTTTGAATCAAACTCAAACTAGGGTGGGTTCGTTCGAAATTGTTCGTGAACTAAAACAGTTCGAATCTTGAGAGATCTGAATCGTCAGATGACATCGAGACTATTGATATATATGTAGTCTGTGCTATGAGTTCGTTCGAATGTTGTTCGCAGACTATATAATTCGAACGTTGTTGATATTTTTCTCTCCCTTTGTCAACTACATTATCTAGTACCATGGAACCACAAATCGCAAACGTACTTATGTATTCCAACACATCCCAAGAAATCTGGGAGAAAGCAAAAAGAAGGTATGGCCAACAAAAGAATTTTGCACACATTTTTTCTCTCAAACAAGAACTTGCTCAAATCACAAAATCACCAGAGCAATAATGAGCTAGTCACAAAAATTATGTCAAAATGGGAAGAGCTCAATGTTTACCTTCCACCAACAACAGATCCGATCGAAACTCAAAAAAGATCGGAATTAGATCTAATATTCACTTACTTGGGAGCTCTAGAATCTAGCTATGAACCAATCAGGTCCAAGATCTTAGCATCGACCGAGATGCCGAGCTTCGATGATGTAGTAGCAAGAGTATAACAAGAACAGTCCCGAAGGACACTCATGAACCCTCAACCAGCAGTCGAAGGAGACAGCAACAAGGTGTTTAAAGCCCAGCACGCAAACCCTAACCCTAGGGATCTAGGCAGAATAACAAGGCGGAGCACGGCCGGCGACTGGTGCAGCCACTGCAACAAGGCAGGGCACAACCAAGACCGCTGTGATTAATAAACTAGAAGTCAATAAACTAGAAGTCTCTAACCAATACGATAATACGATAAATTATCATAAAGCTTTGTTCATGAATTGAGTGATTAATAAACTGTCATTTTGTTACCTTGAGTATTATTGAATTTATGAATCATTCCTTTATATGACTTGAGTCAATAACTGGAATTGTGAAACTTCATAATATAGATGATATATATTCTTAAAAGTCTTTAACCAAGGTAATTAGCAGGAACACTAATTTACCGTTAAAAGATTAGAATGTGGATTAAAAGATGGTTAAGTTCTACAAACCATAAACGTGAGATGTCGTTTTAATCACATGAATACATGTTAGAAGAACATGGTATTTGACAGACCTCGAATGAAACATTAAATGGAATTGTGTACGTGTCATTAATGTTTTCATTCAGTGTTGAGTTCTAAAGTATGAGGTATTCATCTTTCCTACTAAGAGTTGTGTATGTGTGATTGTTATCTAACGCTATCGGTAAAACGCAGTCATAACGATAGCTTTTCGGTAGACATAGCTTAGTTGAGGTAGTGATGGTTTACTGAAAGTATATTATCCCTCGTATCTTGATACGAGTTACAGTATCACTGGGCCCCTTGATGGAGTAGGATTATCTGCATGAAGTATAATTACAAGAGTAATTATATTTGATAAGTCTGCTCAAGATCGAGAAAAGATTATGTTTGCAAGGATTACACACACCTGCCTTGAAACTAATCTGATACTGTGAGACGAAAGAATTAACACGACTAAAATGTTTAGTGGATCGTGATATTGCATAAGTACAACATCGTCTGTGTAATTGGATGGTCATAGCGGATATGTCAGATGCCTCCTATGATTATAGAAATTAAAATGGTTTTAATTCTATTTACCAACATAACACAGATCCTATTAGGTCACACCGTATAAGAGCTAAATCAGAGAATCTTAATGATTAATTATAAATAGGTTATAATTAATATTAAGATGATTATAATTAATTATATGCGATATAATTAAATTATATACGTCATATAAAATGACAAGCAAAAACAAACGGTTGAATTTATAGACGTATACGACACGTTGTATAAAATCATACCGCAACCAAACAAATATCAAACCCTGAGAAATATAATTGTTGAGAACAATTATATGTTTATGTATATTTATATATATTTGATTTAGATTTTAAATATTGATTATGGTTTTGAATTTGGGATGAAAGTCATTATCAAATTAAAACCTTAATTAAAATCTTAATTAAAAATAAATAAATAAATAAATATAAAAAAATATTAAGGTTGGCATGTTTGGATAAAGGAATTATTTAATAAAAAAAATTCCATGTCATCATGCTTATCCTTAAGGTTATTTTTTAAAATTCATTTTTCCAAGGGTTTATTTGTAAAAATGTAACCTCCTCATTTTCCTATAAATAGAGGGGTAAGGAGAGAGAGAAAGATGCACCAAAAATGGATTCGTACGTTAACTCGGATTCGTATCGATAAATATACTCTCTCTCTTTCTCGTATACGGTTGTTTACGAGATTCGGAAAATAGTATTTTTGTGTTAGAGCGGTATTCCATACTTTGGATAACTGTGATTCACGAAGATATTTCATTTAGTCCGTATCTCGGTGAATAGTGTTTTTGTGGGAAATCGCGGCTTTCGGTATTTCTGGCAGAAGAAGTAAGTCGATCTCTGATCGTCCTGGTGGACATCTAGTAGAGGTATCAGACATTTGATACTCCGGTCATCCTTTCGAGTCTTCTGCAGTCCAATTCGAATAAGGATCAAGGTATTAATGTTATATTATTCTATTTAATTTGTAAGTAGATTAAAGTTTTAGAATTCAGTTAAGGAGTAGATCTGTTTAGGGATTAAGTAGGGTTTTGATGTTAGGGATAAACAAGAGGTGGACACCCTCTGTGGTTTATCCGACATACCCCGCTTAATCCTCGGCTTAAGTCAGACGTAAAATTTTTGTTTTACGGTCTTTTCGCTGCTTAGGCCAATTGACGGGTTTTGAACTGTTCGTAATCCAACAGTTGGGTGCTCCACCCTCAGCTCAGACCTAATCGAAAGGGAGAAAGGAACGCTTGGAGGAGAAGAAACAAATTTGGCGGAGTATGCAAAGGGTCAAGAGAACCAACCGACGCGAATGAACCAAATAATTCCATAACCGAACCTTCTGGATTTAGCTCTGGAGCCTCGGGATCTTCTGTGGTCACCTCTTCCGTTGCCACACCTATTGCTTGCGTCTCAGGATCTTCTGCGGCAACTACAGAACAGTTGAGCCAGCTATTATGCCAACTGAACAGTTTGTTTCAACAAACTCCAGGTTTTGTATTCTGTCACTCAAATTTATTTTCAAATCAACACAACAGTCCAAAAAGAGCAAATTCATGTCATAATAGTATAATACCAATAATTGGATTATCGACTCAGGTGCTACCGACCATATGACAAATGATTAAAACAAGTTACAAGATATTACCTCACCTAAATGTCACACCCCAGAAATAATGACTAGCTTAGGGGTGTTAATCCCGCCACGTGTACTTGATTTCAAGTACACGAAAGGCTTAATTATTCATTAGATAATTCAGATTAGACTAATTTATTATACTTAATTTAAGGAAAAGCACACATTTCTCACTCAATACATGAACATCCAACAAATACATATATATATAATCCAGCGTTTGAACACAAAGTTTACAACGAAAGCTAAACAAAAATAAAATACATACGGAGGAGGACGATCCCATCAAAGGACGTGGGATCAACCCTAACTAACCTACTACAAACTAATCCTAACAAAAGAATGAAAAGGAAATAAACGAAATGATAAGCAAGCGAAGGACACCGGGGACTCCATCCTAACGCTCTCCTCTGGACATCAAAATATCTTCTGCTCCTTACCTGGACCCCACAACCAACCGTGGAACGTGAGTAAATTATAAAAATTTACTCAGTGTGGATTAAGGTCCAGCCTTTGAGATTATATCCGATTCAAGATTGGACCATTCACTTTTACTGAGATTTAAATGCTACTCCTAAATGTGCCTTGTTTAACCATTATTCAATTCCAATAAATATTTAAAATCTAACCAAAAGACGATACGAGGAAGAAACCCAAAAATATTATGAGGGATAATAGTATATATATATATAGGTAGTAAGAATAATATCAAGGCTCCCAGACAAGAAACGATTTGTCAAATTAGAAAACCCCGGGCGTAGGACTTCAGGATTTGCCTCCTCAGACGGGTTGTAACCACAAGCCCAAGGGTATTGTTAGGCGGGTCCCAGATCAACCACAGGCCCAACGTAATCGTTGGACGAGTCTCAAATCAACCACGGCCTAACTAAAATCTGAGTTTCCAGAACGAAACGCTCTGGTAAAAGCAGAGCGGCTATAAAAGTGCACACTCGGTCAAAAAGCGAACCGAGAAGCCTACCCTCACAAAAGATAAGAAAATAAATTAAACTATCGGTCTCATCCGTCATACGGAAATAAGGAGCCGACTACCCGTTTGAGTAACAATAATAAAAGGGAACTCCCTGTACTAACCAGGGGCCAAAGGGGAGCCCCAGACTTCCTCTGTACCAACCAGGGGCCAAAGGAGGAAGTCCTTCGAATATTAGGAGATCCTGAAACATCGGCTAATAGAAATATAAAGAACGGAATAGCTCCAATACGTCACATATGACACACATACTCTAAACTAAGAAACCGAACCTTAATCACTCAAAGAGGGGTTATTATAATACTATACAATAAGGATTTTTAGAATAAACTCTCTGACTGGCACTACGAGTCATCAAGTGATGATCATCGTTGGTGAGGATTAGTCGAATGTCCTTAAGGACATCCCGTTGAGAATATCCCATGGGCTATGTCAGACACCATGACACATACTCCCTCCACGATGCCCTCAGACTACATCCAATCTAAAACTCACCGGCCCGACTCTCATCACTCCCGACGAGTATAGATATATAATATTTATACGCATATACCTATAAATATCCTAATAGCCTATATGATCCATATATCGGATCTTACGTGCAATATGAATGTAGATGACATGCAAATGCAGGTTGGTCTCAATAGTTGGTTCAGTTACCAATATGAATTCATGACAGTTCAAGATCTACGGGACTGATTATACATTGTTGGTAATTTGGTACTGCAGTTCAATTTAGGTAAGTCTGGTAGGTCCTAATTAAGAGAGAGAAAGGAATATAATCTTCAGGAATCCACACCTGAAACCAAACGCTAGCTACTGTATCGAAGGATCTACTGCGTATGTGCCGTCCTCAACGTCATATGCAGCAGTATGGGTCTCGTCTCCTGTGTGTGAGTCCGAGTCTACTAAATCTCCTATTTATTTATTTTCGAGTATTGTTTAGTTAGTCGAAGGACTATTTCTGAAAGTAAATTATATGAAAAGTACAAGCGTTTGAGACGTCTTTGATGCTCCTAATATAAATTACTTAATAGTTTCACTTAGTAAAATCTCGCGTGCAGGGTCCGTACTGCACGGCGAGTGCGTGTTCAGCTCACATCTCTTTCTTCATATTTAATTTAAATGTGATTTTATAATGTTTTACTATTCTCATTATTTAATGTAACGTCAGGACGACAATGTGCGAAATATAAATAAAACACAACACGATGAAAGCATGTTATAAATCAATTACTTTTAGTTGGACTTTTATTTGAAACCAATCAAAGAAGAAAAATAAATTATTAGTCTATCAATCGATGCGTAGTTAATATTGTGCTTATAAAGGAATTTATCGATACATATATGTTACTGGGTTTGACTAGTCGTTAATATATAATTATGTGTGCATTAAACGTATTGTATCTAGATGTTACTTAAATACAATTATGTGTATCTTATTTATTTACAATATAGAGAAATTGATAAATATATATATTTATGCTTATACTACCACTTAGTCACGTTTAAGCTTGTGTGTTGTATGTAATTGATTGTGGAATGTGATATAGAGAAATTGATCAATATATATTATTTTAAGTAAATGTTTACTTAGTCATACTCGTGTGTTTTTCATATGAAATTAGGCGTTCGTTATATTCGATGTGCTATAGAGAAATTGATCAATATATATTCTTTTATATATGATCTTACTTAGTCCAATTTTGTTGGTGGTGTGTAATATTTTATTAATATATATATATGTATACATATATTATATTTAACTTGTTTTATAATTAATTAATCATGTCATTATAATTATTTAATTAATTTAATCGTCACGTATAATTGTAAGTCAAGTATCATTATGTCAAATGCGTCGTCGTACCTAAACAACTATCCTGCCTTATAGCTACGTCGTTTATTATACGTTATATTGTTTTGTGTTAAATATAGTATAGAAGATATATAAGAAACACAAGTTCATTAATTTTATTTTAATTAGTTTTGTTTGTGTGTTCATCCTGAGTGGGATCAGAAGTCCGTACTCGTGCGTCATAGCCGAAGCTCGTGCTGCACGAACTTATGGTCGTCATTTCCCAATATACCTTTCTCGATCCTTTTATCCTCGAGTCTAGTTACTAGGTATTATGGACCGGGCCTCTAATTTGGTAATATTTGTATATACCCAACTTGGCCCAAATAGGGCCCAAGCCCAACAATAACTAGAAAGTATTTTATTTATTTTTATTTATTATCCAGCAAGGGTCTAGAGGCCAAATGGGCCGAAAGTCCAGTTACCATTTGTTATTTAAATACAGCAAGGGTCCAGGGGTGTATGGGCTTTTAAAGGCCCATTTGAAATCGGTCAGGCCCAAATAGGCCATTTACTAATTCTTCTATTTCATTAAGGCCTTATAGTCCATTTTATATTGTTTTTAATAATAAAGGGTCCAGAAATGGCCTAAGAAGGCACAACTCGTAACCTATAGGACCCAGGCATCACTTCTGGGTCCAGGCTCATGTACAGCACAACAACCCAGCACAAAACAGAACGATGCTGCACTGGTGCTAGAAAAACCAGTGCAGCAACAAGGTATCAGGTGGGTACAACACTAGGTCAAGCCCTATTTCTGGTAAGGAAGAACCAAAACAGGTCAGTACCTGAACAAGGGTAACAACGACTTTTCACAAAATAATTCAAGGTGCAGTTTAGGTCCAAGTGACACTGCACGTACAAGTACAATTAGTCAGCAAACCCGTTTGGGCCTAGGTCAGTACAGACCAGTTAACAAGCAAAAGAGCAAACAAGAACAGAATCTCAGCACAGAAACCCGAAGAGAAAAGAATCGGTAAACAACTTATTCATAAGGGTTACTGTGTTTACCAACAGCGAAAGAGATAAAGACCCAAGGTCGATTTACGAGAGAGGGTCAAGGCACTGCGAGGCAAGCACACCCAAGGCAGAGCCCCCCTTCTTCCTCATCCCTGTCTCGGCCTTTTACTTCTTTTAAAACAAACTTATTTCGTATCTATACTCAGCGCATGAGTTCCCAATCAAGCAAGAGGGACAGCGAGGAGGAGGGCGCTCGTTTTATAGACCGGGGGGTGGGGGAGTCGGGTGAGTGCCTACGAGCAGCCGTATTGCACTCGAGTGCTGGGTTCAAAAGTCAAAGAGAGACTTTGATTTGGTGATGAGGGTACAGGGGAGGAGGTGAGTGATGTGATGGGGTCGAGGAACAACGAGGCGAGGGAGAGAGAAATAACAGAGGGCCGGGTCTGAGAGAGTGGTAGTGTCGGGTGTGAAAGAGGAAGGAGAAGGAAGGACAGAAAGGAGAGAAAAGGGGAAAGAAAGGATGAGAAGACGGATCGAGACAGGAGGGAAAAGAAAGGAAGAAGAAGAAAAGAGAAAGAAAAGGAAGAGAAGCGGTGTTGCCTCGGGAAGGAAAAACAAAACAGAAAGAAAGGAGAGAGAGAGGGAGAGAAATGGTTGGCGTGGGAAAAGGAGAAAAGGAGAGAGGGAGGGTGAGGTGGCAGAGAGAGAAGAGGAAATTCACGGGTATAGAGGAAGAGAGCATGGGTGGTTTTCTAGGTGCATTTAAGGATGAGAGGGACAAGTGCATGGGGAGGCGCGACGGCAGGAGAGACAGCTTGCTGGGTTTCGAGGAAAAGCCAGGGAAGAAAGAGGAGAAAGGACGGAGAGAGAGAGGGACATGGCGATCGGAAATTCTTATCTCGATTTCATCTGTGAAGATTTTATGTGCCCCCATCTCTGTGCCAACCCGTGTTGCAACTCGTGTTCAAGACTTATGTTACTCGTTAGAATGCTTCCAATTCGTATTGCAGTCCTCCAGGTGTAGAAGATCGTGACTGAATGTGAGAGTGTTAGTGGATCCGAAAAGTGGTCTGAACCTTGTGCCTATTCGTGTGGTTCTTTACTGCAGGCTCGAAATATAACCCAAACGGGTCAGGAGCGGTGACAGTACGAGATTTAGGATTTATTTTTCTTTCTTAAAATATCTTGGCTGGTTTAAGTTCAGAAATATTATGGTTGTTTAATAAGAATAAAATGTGTCTAAATATTATCAAAAATTAAGAATATTAGCATGCTTAAATTATATAAGACCTATATATATATATATATATGGCTCCAGATTTTATCTTTATATATTAAGATTTAACTAGGTTTGTTAATAGTTGAGATTAGTGATAAATGGTATAAAATCGACACGTAGGTTCTTAGATGCAAGATTTGATTAAACGTGCCACTTCATGTAGTTTTATACACTTTGAAGATTTATATTTTTAGCTTACCTCAAATTTTATTTGCATAAATTTATCTTATTATTTGTTCAAATCTAATAATTAGAGTTGGTGTATCTCATATTGCAGAAGTTTTGTGTGACATGAACTGTTATTTTATATTTATTAAATTATGATTTTGTCTTACATTATATGCACAACATATATTCTATGTCGTTCATAATTTTGTAAGTGACAAATGAAAGGATTTAAATTTTTGGGTATTATTCCTAAGTTAGATTAGATTTAATATTTTAATTAATGATAAATTATATAATTAACCAGATAATTATTTGTTAATATATTTATTAAAAATGACGGGTTTTACACTAAAGAACCACAACATGTAACCGTTGCGAATGGCAATAAAGTTCAAATTGGTGGCATTGGCACCACCAAATTCTTTTCAAAAAATGTAAAGGATATTTTATATCTACCAGAATTTAATTCAAATCTGTTATCTATTAGTAAAATTACACATGATTTGAAATGTTACGTAATTTTCTCACCAAATAAAGTCATATTTCAGGACCGAGAATCAGGGAAGAAGATTGGTGAGGTTTTTTTACAAAACGGTCTTTATTATCTTGAAGAAACTACCAATAGATGTCTTATGTCGCTAGGGTCAACGGATCGTGACAAGTTATTACATTGGAGATTTGGACATCCGTTCGATAAAGTTTTAAATAAGTTATTTTGTTATAATCTAGATTCAAGTAACTGTGATGTGTGTAAGTTTGCTAAACAAACTAGGTTACCATTCATTTCTTCTACTAGCATAACTGAAAAATGTTTTGATTTAATCCATTCAGATGTTTGGGGACCAGTCCCTATTAATTCCTACAATAACTTTAGATATTTTGTTACATTTATTGATGATTTTTCTAGCACTACTTGGATATATCTTCTAAAAGGAAAAAATGAAGTATTTTCATGTTTTTTGGAATTTTATAACTTTGTTAAGAACCAATATAATGCAAAAATCAAAATCTTTATATCAGACAATAGAACAGAGTATGTAAATATTTTTTTTATATAATTCTTCAAGTCAAAAGGAATTTTACACCAAACTACGTGCATCAATACACCTGAACAAAATGGAGTGTCAGAAAGGAAAAATCGACATCTTCTTGAGGTTACTAGATCACTCATGTTTCAAAATAATGTCCCAAAAATCTACTGGTCAGATGCAGTATTAACAGCAACCTATATTATTAATAGATTACCAAGTGCAAAGTTAAAGAATATGAGTCCGTTAGAAATTCTCCTGGGTAGGAAGATTGACCTTGATCATATCCGAGTATTTGGATGCACATGCTCTGTTCATACAAAAAGATATGATAAATTAGATAAAAATTCCGTCAAAACCATATTTTTAGGATATTCTTCGGGAAAAAAGGGGTATAACCGTATAAGTGCTATGACCCCAAAAATCATAAACTCTATTTTTCAAGAGATGTGTCGTTTTTTGAAAACAAACCCTATTATCCCACTAATGAACAAGAAATGACATCTAGTCAACCTACTATATCTTCAAATAATTTCATATTTCCGGAAGAAAATCAAGAACAGGTTGAGCATGAGGATCAAACTCAAGAATCAGGAGCAATACTTCCAGGGGGAGAAGAGGAACAAGATCATGAATTGACTCAACAAACTGAACCAAGTGAACAACCAACTCAACAAACTCAAGAGACGAATACCTTAAGGAGGTCCACACGACAAACTCAACCATTTGTAAAGTTAAGGGATTATGTGTCCCATCAGGTTAGGTACCCAATTGAAGACTATATTTCATATGAGAAAGTCTCCTCTAAATATCGAACCTACTTGGGTGAGATTACCAGTCAAACCGAACCAACTAACTTTGAACAAGCCAGTCTAGACCTCCTTAATTGGGTACCTAACCTGATGGGACACATAATCCCTTAACTTTAATTGGGTAAATTTTAAAGTGCTTCAACCTCATCCGATGAGTCAAAGGTATCTCTAAACTCAAATGAGGTTAAATTTTGTCTAGGACTTCCATCCGATGATGAATCGGATGATGATGATGAGTATTCTAGTAGTAACATAAGCAATCAAACTAATGAAAATTCCTTGAAACTTGAAATTCTTAGATTAAGCAAACTTCTAATTGAAGCTAATCATGCCATAGTGAGTAGAAATGGTAAAATTGGGAGTTTAAATAATAGGATTCTTGAGCTTGAGTCCAAGGTAAATGAATTTGAAACCAAGGTAAAGATTTGTGACAAACACGTTGAAACTATTGTAAAGTTAAAACTTGATAAAGAAAATATGGAAAAGGAAATCGGATCCTTAAAATCCACTTGTGCATTGAAGAGTAGCACAAGGATGGATTTAAGTCGGTTGTTTGAGGGACAAAAACATCATGATAAATCGGGTCTAGGATTTAAGAAGAGTTCACCCTCTTCTTCATCCAACAACCCTAAGGATCCAAAAGGAAAAGAAAAGCAAACTCATGGTAACAAGGTCAAAGGTCCTAGATACCCAAAACCGAACAATGTACCAAATCATGCATATAGGTATAGGTTTAGCAATGGCAACCACACCAAGAATAAACCAACACCTAAGTATTTTGATCCATCTTGGTCCAAGAACGCTTACCATAGGGAACCAACCGGGTGGCGGTATGTGATTAAAGGTACCAATCACGCCTATATTGATTTTCAACAAGTTGAGAAACCAAGAGTTGCTTTCCAACATGAAACTTTCTCAAACAATTATAAAACTCACATAATTCAATCACCCAAACCTAGGAGTCAAGCTCAAGAACTCAAAAATGACTATACAAATCGGTTTGTTAAGGAATGCATCAACCCTCCAACTAGTGCATTTTGCAACTATTGTTGCAAACATGGTCATATATCACTAGAGTGTGGTTTTAGGAACGGGAGCAACTTGAAGAAGGTTGCTTGGGTTCCTAAACTCAACATGTAAGGTGTGTCTTGCATATTCCCCATAGATTCATAATTGTCAAATATTTAGGGGGAGTTTAATTTTATGTGTTGATTATTACTAATGCATTATCTTGTAGGTTTGCTTGATGTCAACACATAAAGAAAACGCTTGGATAATAGATAGTGGATGTTCTCATCACATGACCGGGTCCAAATCAAACTTTATATCCCTAAAATCTCATGATGGGGGATCCGTTACTTTTGGTAGTAATCAAAGGAAGAGTAAGATTATAGGTATAGGTTCGTTTGGTAACCAAAACCTAACCATTTCAAATGTATATTTAGTAGATGGTTTGAACTATAACTTACTCAGTATAAGCCAATTGTGTGATGTCGGTTATCATGTGAAATTTGACTCTAATGCTTGCTATTTAATGAATTGCAAAACCAATGAGTTGATTTACCAAGGAAAACGTCAAAATGGTGTATACTACTTGTATCTCAATCATTTTGATCAAGGTGAACTATGTTTTAGTGCTATAACTAACCAATCTTGGCTTTGGCATAGAAGATTGGCTCATTTAAGCATAGATACAATCAAGAATGCAATCAAGCATGATTTAGTAAGAGGACTACCTTTGAGCAAAATCGAGTTGGATCATGTATGTGAAGCTTGCTTGAAAGGTAAACAAACTAAATCTAGCTTTAAATCTAAGGACATGGTATGTACCAACCAACCATTACAATTGCTACATATCGACTTGTTTGGTCCTATTAATGTGTTGAGTCTTGGTAAAAGACGATATGTGTGTGTCATAGTTGATGATTATAGTAGGTTCACTTGGTGTCTCTTCTTAAGTCACAAGAATGAGACGTTTGAACGGTTTGTTGAGTTTTGCAATAGGGTTGAGAATGAACAAGGATTGAAAATTAACAAGATTAGAAGTGATCATGGTGGGGAATTTGAAAATGCTCAATTTGATGAGTTGTGTTCAACTAGGGGTTATAGGCATGAATATTCGGCTCCTAGAACGCCTCAACAAAATGGGGTTGTTGAAAGGAAAAATCGAACTCTACAAGAATTAGCCCGAACCATGTTAAATGACTCCTCACTTCCCAAGTCCTTGTGGGCCGAAGCGGTTAATACGACATGTTATGTAATTAACCGAATTGGTCTTAGACCCATCCTTATGAAAACACCATACGAATTGTGGATGGGTCGTAAGCCTAATATCTCATATTTCAAGGTCTTCGGTTCCAAATGTTTTGTACTAGACCAATCTCAAAGAACAAACAAATTTGATCCAAAATCATTTGAAGGCACATTCGTAGGGTATTCATTGACTAGTAAGGCATATAGAATCTATGTACCATCTCAAAACATAATTGTTGAGTCCATCAATGTTAAGTTCAATGAAAGTGCTAATGTTCGGGCCGAGATTGGTAGCCTTAACAATGTAGGAATTGATGATTCAAGACAAGAAGTGAATGATGAGAACCAAGAGAGAAGAAACATGGTGGTTGAGCAAGAAACTCACAACGACGACGCACCTCAACATGAACCGATCAATGAACAAAATCAAGGAGGAGGTGATGGAATCAATGCCTTGAATGAGGATGATGAAAACGAAGATGAAAATACAAGACCTCAACAAGGTTATCAAATTCCACAAGAGTTAAGGGAAGTAAACTCTCACCCTCTCTCAAATGTAATTGGGGATCCAAGGGAAGGGGTCCGTACGAGGTCGGGCATTAACTAAATGATTGCTCATTGTGCATTTGTGTCACAAATTGAACCAACAAAGTTTGAGGAAGCCAACCAAGACCCCGACTGGATTTTGGCCATGCAAGAGGAATTGAACCAATTTGAGAGAAGTAAAGTATGGCAACTTGTACCTAAACCAAAGAATAGAACCATCATTGGTACAAAATAGGTGTATAGAATTAAGAAGGACCAAGAGGGAAATGTGATTAGAAACAAAGCTAGATTGGTTGCTCAAGGTTTTAGACAAAGAGAAGGTTTAGATTATGATGAAACCTTTGCACTCGTTGCTCGTCTTGAATCCATTAGGATGCTCTTAGCTTATGCCTCTTACAAAGGTTTTATCCTATACCAAATGGATGTTAAGAGTGCTTTTCTAAATGGATTCATAGAAGAGGAAGTTTATGTTCATCAACCAATCGGCTTTGTTGATCCAATGCTACCAAACCATGTGTACAAACTTGACAAAGCCCTTTATGGCCTTAAACAAGCACCTAGAGCATGGTGTGGTCGATTGAGCTCTTTTCTAATTGCAAATGAATTCGTTAGGGGAAAAATGATACAACATTATTCACAAAGAAAAGAGGCAATGATTTATTATTAGTACAAATTTATGTTAATGATATTATATTTGGTTCTACTAACGTGACACTTGCAAAAGAATTTGCCTCTTTGATGAGTAGTGAATTTGAGATGAGCATGATGGGAGAGCTCACATTTTTCTTGGGTCTTCAAATCAAACAAACACCGGAAGGCATTTTCATAAGCCAAACGAAGTATGCGAAAGAATTGATCAAAAAGTTTGGCATGGAGGAGGGCAAGTCGAGTAAAACACCCATGGCAACAAATGTGAATCTTGACTCGGATGAGAGCGGACAAAAGATGGACATCTCACAATACCGAGCTATGATAGGTAGTTTACTTTATTTAACGGCTAGTCGGCCGGATATTATGTATGTCGTGTGTCTATGTGCTAGATTTCAAGCCAACCCCAAAGAGTCCCACGGAATAGCCGTAAAAAGAATTCTTAAATACGTCAAGGGTACACTAAATTTGGGTCTTTGGTATGGTAGATAAACGGAACTAAGTTTGATAGGGTACACCGACGCCGATTTTGCCAGTGACCGAATGGATCGAAAGAGCACAAGCGGAACATGTCAATTTCTTGGTGGTTCGTTTGTGTCTTGGTCTAGTCGAAAACAAACCTCTGTGGCTCTTTCAACCGCGGAGGCCGAGTACGTTGTGGCGGGTAGTTGTAGCACTCAAATCCTTTGGATGACACATACCTTGAACGATTATAACTTGCACTTTCGTAAGGTACCTATCTTTTGTGACAACACTAGCGCTATTCAAATGTCAAAGAACCCTGTTTTGCATTCACGCACTAAGCACATAGACATTCGACATCATTTTATTCGTGACCACATTGAAAGGGGCGATATTGAATTGGTTCATGTAGCTACAAACAATCAAATAGCGGACATTTTTACAAAACCCTTGAATACACAACAATTCTGTGAGTTGAGGTTCAAATTAGGTATGCTAGAATTAAACTAAATCATCTAAGCCTCAATTAGAGTTCCAAACCTGTGTATAATTGTGTTAAAAGAGCATAGCAAACAAACCTGTAGGCTGAAATGAAGTTCAGCAGGGAAAACTGAACTCAGCACAGTCTAGCGTTATAACGCCAACACTAGCGTTATAACGTCATCCTGTCACAGATCACAACGCAATAGTTATCTACACAATCCAAGTATAGCGTTATAACGCTCGATCTTGCGTTATAACGCTATAGGTGACCTGTGACTTCGTTCCTTTAGTCAAATCCTTGATAGTCACCGTTATAACGCCAAGTCTGGCGTTATAACGCCATAATATGTCTCAAACCCAAATTCCAATCCTGCCCCTAAGTTAGCGTTATAACTCCACTGTAGCGTTATAACGCCACTCTGAATCACCATAATGTAGCGTTATAACGCTAGTTACAAGCAAAAAGTTGGCGTTATAACGCTAAGTTGCCAGAAGCTCAAGTTAATTAAAATCGACCCTTCTTCTTCTCCAACCCCTTCTCTTCCAAACCAAACCCACTCTCTTCTTCTAATCCGTGAAAAGGCACCAAAACCCTAGCATTTCTCCCTCCAAATACTTCTTTCTCTCTACTCCAAACTCCATTTCCCTTCATATCTCATCTCTTCTTCTCACCCTTTTCTCCTTTCTCTACACGAATTTCTTCAAAACTCCCTCCATCTCTTTCTTCCACCAAAACCCTAGAAATGGCCTCTCATGGAAAGAAGCTCCTCATCCGTCGCAAGGAGGGCTCCACGAGCCAAGCCGGAAACGATGGGGACTCAAACGATGACTTTCCTCTGTCTGACTTTCTTTCCCTTCCGCCTATCACCGATGAACCCGCTCCAACCGCCGTACCAGTCCCATCTCAGCATCATCGTGTCAAGCCCAACATGAAGATCGCCGTAAACAACCGATACCTCTTCCGAGACGAAGATGCCTTCGTCAACTTCTCCGGGATGAAAAACCGCGCTATTGCCACTTGCTATCATTACAAGCGACACAGCTCGCTCCCGGAGTGGGAAGGTGCCTTGGTTGAGCGGTACATCAATCACTGGAGTTGGAAACCTCTCCTCGAATGTGACGAACCGTACAATGAAGTTTTGGTAAGGGCTTTCTACGCTAACCTTCAAATTGGCGAAGAACGCCACTCTCTTGTGACTTATTTGGGGGGGGGGGAGAGATAGTCATTACACTTGACTCAATAGCTCAAATTCTAGGATTGATAAATGAAGGGGATGAAGTGTATATTATGAAAAAGTGGCCCGTAGAGGAAGATCTGGTAATCTTGTACCAACAATGGTTTAATATGGCGGCATATTCTACCAAATTACCAACCGTCCATAGGGTACCATACATATTTCTAAATAACATTCTTACCCCCAAAGCCAAGTATAAGACCAACCTTGAATCCTTCACGGTATTCTTCCTTAAGCACCTCTTAACCTTGAGTGAACGCCGGTTCAACATTCCGTACATCATATACCGACATATGAAAGGTGCATATACCGACCCTTCCAAAAGTTTGCCATACGCTCACCTAGTTCACAAAATCATAAAGGCAAATGTCATTCTCCTCCCTAAGACCCTAGAACTCACACCTACTCTCAACTTTTGGGATCATATGACCTCTATTGGGTGGATTTTAATCGACACAGATGCGGATACCGGGGAAAAAAAGTATGGGATAAATCGATCTAATCCTTTGAATCGGTGGATCAAGGAACCGAATGCGGCTATCAACCAATATACCGATCCCAATCCAGAGGACCAACCCGAACCACAAGGCCAAACCTCTCAAACTCAAGCCTTTGCTCCATCTAACACCGAAGACATTCAAGCGATTCTTGCCGCCTTGAATAATATACAAGTGCAAAATGATCGTATGGAGAAGCGGCAAGTGGATATGGAGGAAAGCATGGGGCAAATGGGAAATAGGATGAGTGCCATGGAAGCACGTCAAGCGGACTATTATGCCTCAAATACAGAGTTTCAAGGTTGGATGAGAGGGCAATATGAACAATTCTACCAAGATCACGTTAGCTTCAAGATCAAAATGGTAGAGCGTCTCGGGCCGAGATTTCGGAGAGGAAGAGGAAGAAGAAGAAAAGACCAACCATTGGGTCTTCAAGTGCTTCTCAAGGAGAGGTGGCGCAAGGAAGTGATGTAGTGGAGCCGGTACATGAGGACATCGAGATGGGTGAGGCACGTGAGGAGTGAGCCCGACGCTTAGATTTAGTGTTCTAAATTAGTTTCCTTGTTTTAGATGTTGCTTGCTATGCTTGTTTGTGTGTTTGTTGAACCTATGCTATGTTGGTGTTTGCTATGAAAAACATGTTATGCTTGTATGTGAACAAAACGCTTAGTATGTTTGCATGTTGCGTTTGATATGATGTCATTTGTTACATATGATTTGCTTACTTGTCAAACTCAATATCTTGATTGCTCGTAAAAGTCTGTGATTGAACACATTCAGTTTTAAAAATTAGTACATTGGAATATATGAATTGAGGGGGAGCCATGCTCAAAGTGATTGACAAAAAGGCTAAAGCACAACAACTCGTTTTGGGGATATGCATGCTTTGAGGGGGAGCCATTGCTAAAATTCAAACAAGACACATGTTAAAATTGCAAAATCTTTCAAGAATCTCGAAAAGCACAACTTGAGGGAGAGCTATTAGTAAAGGGGAGCTAAAAACAACGTTCAAATCAATTTTGAATCCCTTTTGTATGATTTTCAAAAAGGGGGAGAATAATTTATATGTGCACAAACTCTTAAAATCTTTTCATCTCTTGTGCACATATGATTTAGGGTTTTGCAAATCAACAAAAGGGGGAGATTGTTGATTCAAACTATTTCTCAAGTTTGTTGATTTGCAAAACAACGTGTAATCTCATCAAAATTTGTGAGAATTGATGCAGGATATTCAAAGCAAGATCAAGTTAAGCAAGGGGAGTTAAACCAAGGAATTACGAGCTGAAGATCTCAAGAAATTATAGAAGAATATAGGTTATAACTTCTTGGAACTTTGGTTATTTAAAATTGGGAGTTAAAACACAAACAACAAAATTCAGAACAAAATACATATTAGCGTTATAACACTCAACATGGCGTTATAACGCCAATGTGCACAACCCTGCGAAATGGCTGAGTACAAGGAACATTGTACTTGGCGTTATAACGCTAAGTACAATATTCCTTGTACTCAGCCATTTCGCAGGGTTGTGCACATTGGCGTTATAACGCCATGTTGAGCGTTATAACGCTAATATGTATTTTGTTCTGAATTTTGCTGTTTGTGTTTTAACTCCCAATTTTAAATAACCAAAGTTCCAAGAAGTTATAACCTATATTCTTCTATAATTTCTTGAGATCTTCAGCTCGTAATTCCTTGGTTTAACTCCCCTTGCTTAACTTGATCTTTCTTTGAATATCCTGCATCAATTCTCACAAATTTTGATGAGATTACACGTTGTTTTACAAATCAACAAACTTGAGAAATAGTTTGAGTCAACAATCTCTCCCTTTTGTTGATTTGCAAAACCCTAAATCATATGTGCACAAGAGATGAAAAGATTTTAAGAGTTTGTGAACATATAAATTATTTGGTATCAGATTTTGAAACCTTATTTTAAAATAGTAAATGATCAGGTAAAATTCCAAATGCTTAAAATTAAGTCTTAGATACTGTATAAGATCATCATGATGAATTTAATTTTCTCAAAAACATCAGTTTGCTCAAAAACATATTTTTCAATCAAATTTCCAGAGAGTTGGCGTTATAACGCCATACCTTACATTATAACGTCAGTGTGCTCAAAGAGGGCTAAATCTTCTAAGTACTAGAAATTCTGGAATAGCGTTATAATGCCACATTTGGCGTTATAACGCTAGTTCAAAATTCAAATGTCACAAAACTTTGTCCTGACTTGGACTTGCGTTATAATGCTATGTTTTGTACATAGCGTGGCGTTATAACGCTAAGTACAACCTGCACAAAAATACAAATCTAACGTCACAAAATTTTGTCCTAACTCATGATGGCGTTATAACCCTATGTTCTCTATATAACTTGGCGTTATAACGCTATGTTTCGAAAACCTAATTTTGAGCAGAAATGAAAAGGTATAAAAGGGGACCATCTTCTTCATTTTTCCTTAACTGAAAAACCTTTAGCAAAAACAAAAACCTTCCAGCAGCCATTGTTGTGCCTTTGAGCTTATTATTAAATAGCTAAATCCATTTCATAATCTCCCAATTTTAATTAGCCAAATTGTTCTATTGCTTATTGAGAGATTAGTTGTGCTATTAGTTTAGAGAACCATCATCTACTTTCTTTTGTTTCCATTGTGAACCGTTTGATTAAACCTAGGGTCCAATTACTCTACCGGTGTGTGTAAAGAGAGTTGGATTCCGCTTTTGTATTGCAACTTTATTTATTGGAGCGGACCGGGCTTTTTACCGCAAGAAGCGGGGGCACCGGGGACCCGGAGACGTAGGCGAGGCCATTGGTGCAAGCCGAACTTCGTCAACACGCGATTGAGCCATCTCTTTACTCTTTACTATTTCAATTTACTAATTCCTATTTGTATTGTGTTAATTGTGATTGAATTGCTTAATTAGGAGTTAGTGACATACACTTGAGTTGGTTAATTGAGAAATTGTATTACGCTTCTGCATATTAATTTGAACCATTGTGTATTGTAATTGCATTTGGAGAAATTGCAATTAAGTTCCTAATTGTTAGTTAAACAAAAAAAATTGTCCATAACCTAGGCCGCCTAGGTTTACAAAGCTATGAAAGAAGAACTTCAAGCCTTAGAAAAAAATAACACATGGGAAATTGTACAGTTACCAAAAGGAAAAAAAACTAGTAGGATGTAAATGGGTCTATAAAATTAAATACAATAGTGATGGTACAATTGAAAGGTATAAAGCTAGACTTGTAGCCAAAGGATATACCCAAACATATGGCATTGATTATCAAGAAATCTTTGCACCATTGGCTAAAATGAGCACAGTTAGGATTCTATTGTCAGTAGCCACCAACCTAGGTTGGAATTTGTTTCAAATGGATGTAAAAAATGCATTTCTCCAAGGAACTCTAGAAGAAGAAGTCTATATGACCCTTCCTCCAGGACTCAAAGGTATATCGAACCCATCAATGACGTGCAAACTAAAAAAGGCAATCTACGGCTTGAAACAATCTCCAAGAGCATGGTATGCCAAACTAAGTTGTTTTCTCCAAAAGAATAATTTTGCTAAAAGCACCGCTGATTGTTCTATGTTTGTTAAACGTTCTAAAATAACAACTACTATCGTTCTTGTCTATGTAGACGTCATCACAGGAAGTGACAATGAGGAAATTAAAAGGATTAAACAATTATTAAAGGAAGAATTTGACATTAAGGATCTTGGTAGAGTTTCATATTTTCTTGGAATAGAAATAGCCCACTCAAGCAAAGAATTATTTCTATCTCAAAGAAAGTATGTCCTTGACCTTTTAAAGGAGACTGGAAAATTAGGAGCTAAACCAGCCAGTACCCCAATGGAAACCACCAACAAACTTGGACATGAAGATGGTAAACCACTATCCAACATAGAACAATATTAAAAATTGGTAGAAAACTAATATACCTTACAGTTACTAGACATGATATTGCATTTGCAGTTAGTGTTGTAAGCCAATTTATACATGCTCCACGTACCAGTCACCTAGGTGCCATTGATAGAATATTGAGATAACTCAAAGGTACTCCAGGTTAAGGAATATGGATGAAGAAAAATGGTACTAACAATGTGGTTGGTTACTCTGATGCAGATTGGGTCGGAAGCTGCGACAGAAAATCAACCACAGGTTTTTGTACATTTGTAGGTGGAAATCTGGTAACATGGAGGAGCAAGAAGCAAAACGTTGTGGCACGATCAAGTGCGGAAGCAGAATATCGCGTCATGACATCCACAGCAAGTGAACTTGGATCAAACATCTCTTGCACGATATGAAGATAGAATCTGAAGGAATCATGCAGATGTACTGCGACAATCAAGCAGCACGACATATTGCATCAAATCCTGTCTTCCATGAGAGAAC